>QCXZ01000044.1:1186063-1326962 GCA_025024175.1 Rhyzopertha dominica
CAAATCTGCGCATCCAACTGTAATTCAGTGCTTCCAATCCGCCAAGTGGATGTATCTACATCATAGTGAACACCATACTGAGTGTCAATTACATCCTGTGTGCCTCGTATCATTAATTCTAAATATCTTCTAGGTAACGGATCGTAATGGGATAAAAACTCCTCCACTTCCTCAGGGGCATTTGCCAAAGCATCTCTCAACTGTGTTACGCTTTCATTTTGTACACTTCCGTCATTTTCTGGCTCTGCACTGGCTATTTCCTCTACGTTAAGAAAGATGGGCGTTCTCGGTGTAGAAGTCAGTTTCTTTCTATACGGTGATATTTGCGTAACTGCAGGTTCTTCTTTAGGAACGCATTGCTCAACTTTTACAGGTTCAGTCTTAATAATTTTATTAGCAAATTCTTTAATTGGCTCTACGATCGGCTTATACGTTTTCTCTAACTTGATTTCTTCATTGTATCTATCTTTACGTAAAGCGCGATACTTATTCCTAACTGACTGAGTTGCTTTAATGAGAGCTTTCTTTAGTGATTCGCTATCCATGATTGTACCAAACAGTCTGTTAATAACGGTAGTATGTAATTATATTTATATCGCTAAAAGTAGAAGCCTTCGAGCGCGCTTCAGACCGATTCAGTAACGGTACAGAACGGGAACGGTTCGTGAGCGGTTCAGAGCGGTTCGTGAGCGGTTCAGGAGCGGTTCAGAGCGGTTCGTGAGCGGTTCAGGAGCGGTTCAGAGCGGTTTGTGAGCGGTTCGGAGCGGTTCAGGAGCGGTTCAGGAGCGGTTCAGGAGCGGTTCAGAGCGGTTCAGGAGCGGTTCAGAGCGGTTTGTGAGCGGTTCGGAGCGGTTCAGGAGCGGTTCAGGAGCGGTTCAGGAGCGGTTCAGAGCGGTTCAGGAGCGGTTCAGAGCGGTTCAGGAGCGGTTCTGAGCGGTTCGTGAGCGGTTCAGGAGCGGTTTGTGAGCGGTTCAGAGCGGTTCAGGAGCGGTTCAGGTGCGGTTCAGAGCGGTTCAGGAGCGGTTCAGAGCGGTTCGTAAGCGGTTCAGGAGCGGTTCAGAGCGGTTCGTAAGCGGTTCAGGAGCGGTTCTGAGCGGTTCGTGAGCGGTTCAGGAGCGGTTCGGGAACGGTTCAGGGGCGGTTTGAGAGCAGTTGAAAAAGCAGTCAGAGCTAATTACAATAAATTGAATGAATGTATCAAATCCCTTACGGTATCGGCCTACACCAGAGTTGTCTTTGTCTATTGTTAAGAAGCCATATTTGTCTTTCCAACACTCCTTACATATGTTTTTAAATTTCTGATATGTCATGGTCAGTTGTGACATGGGTCATCATAAACATGTTTCAAATTGAGATCATCCTGCTTAAACAGGATCAAGAAATTAACATTTCACGAATAAGTGTTTTCGGTATACGAGTATAATGTTTGTGAAAGATAAAAGCAGTCAACCGCATTGTGCCTCCCTCTGCTAAATTAATCTCGAACGCGCTCCTGCTTTTCACATATGACGTCCATCAAATACAAAAATTGAATTATGGCTTTGCGTTAGAAGGGTCCAATTACGTCCTCATGAGTGTCAAAGTGGTAATATCCGAGCTCATTTATAGGTTTGAGAATTTCTGCCATATTTGATATTTAGGTTGGTGGAGAGACTTAGAATATATATAAATATTTTCAAATTTTAATCCATATGGATTTTATAAGAAGACTCAACATTGCATTCGTTTACCACAATTCGAAGGACCGCATATTACAGCTCTGATTGAGCTTGGTAATAACGGACTGTGAGCTTTATGGGGATTAGATGCAATTATATCCGCAGTTCTCCACTGGAATAGTTTTGCTTCTGTTGACAACTCTCATGCTTCTGACGCTTTTCTATCGTCCTGCGGCTAATATATAGAGTGGAAAAGCGATTTACTTCTCAAATGTGTACCAACCATCGAGGAAACGGCATCTCAACGACGTTATAAATAAATTACCCGTTTCGAGTGCCATATTACGCCTTATTATCAGTATTGTGGTGCAGGTACCAAATTACACGATCGTCTGGAGACGGTGGTGACCAAGGCATCAATCCTTTAGATGCAGCCTGTAAGACCCACGATATAGCATACTCGATTCATAGAGACATAGCAAAGAGACACGAAGCAGACGCTGTGTTAGAACAGGAAAGCTTGGGCGGAGAGTACAGGCTAACGACTCCAGCATGGGTGAAAAAACTGCTGCATGGCTTGTCACCAATGCCATGAAAGTTAAGAGAAAATTGGGGAATGGGTCTAAAGAAAACAACAAAAGCCTAAAATAGGGAGAGGTCTAAAGAAGGTTGGGAAAAAGACATTCGGATCGATCGTTAAAGAGACTACGAAGCAGTTAAAGAGGCTAGGCCCATTGTCAGTAGAAGATTCAGCTAAAATAGCTCTAGCCTGTGCCCGAAATATTGTAAAAGCAGCTGGGGGTAAGAGAACCAATATCAACGCCGAGAGTTATACCAATACCTAAATCAGGAGGTTTCCTGCCGTTGCTTCCTGCCATCTTTGGAGGGTTGACAGCTCTTGGAGCTTTAGCTGGTGGAGCTAGCCAAATCGCAAGAGCTGTGAAAGACTCGAAGGCTGCAAATGAGCAAATGATTGAAGCTAAACGGCACAAAAGCAATGGAATGTATAGCATTAGGCCAAAAAGGAAAAGGATTGTACTAGGACCTCATAAAACAGGTTTAGGGCTTTACATTCAACCGTCAAAAAACTAATTATGAAGCTGTTACCACAGCGACCCCTAACAGAAATTGATATCATCAACTTTTCAAAAGGAATATCCAATTTTAGAGTGTATTTATGCGGAATCAGTTTGCCCACAGCTCCGTATAAATGGGAAAGCGGTATAGTCAATTTAGATGACTGCAATGCGTCCAGGTACCCATTGGGTGGCATACAGAAAAAAGGGCAATCAAGTTGAATATTTTGATAGCTTTTGGTGATCTGCGACCACCGTTAGAACTTCAAGAAATTTCGGATGGTAACAGCAAAATCTCTTACAACTATGACAGATACCAAAATTATGGCACTTATAACTGTGGGGCATTTGTGTTTAAAGTTTTTATATAAATAGCACCGTAAGCGTGGAAATGTATCAGTCATGTCCGTTACGTTTACGCTTACAGGTGCTGGAAACTGTCTTAGCGCTTCATATTTTCCACCAATTGAGCTGAATCCAACGTGTCAATATAGTATTGGGCTAGTTGCATTTTATAGTTGCAATGCATTACGTAATATATGCGAGGGTAACAATAAAATATATTACGGATCTGAAAATGTACTAACAATACCTGACGGTGCCTATGAAATAACTGCACTTAACGAATATATAAATAAACAGTTGTCTCTAGGAAGCAATTCATTTTCACTGACTCCTAATATTAATACACTGAAGTGTTTACTGTATAGCACTTATACGATTAGATTTTCGGCCTTCGGATTCTATAGGTCGCATGCTAGGTTACTCTCCACGGATACTAAATGCTAATGAAAATCACGAATCCGACTTGGATGTACGTATCTCGCCAGCCACTAGCATTCGTGTAGAGTGCAATATTACTTCCGGAGCATATTGCAATGGTGCAGCCGTTCACACATTATTTGAATTCGCATTAGATGTGGAACCGGGGGAAAGAATAATAAAGGAACCACAAAATATCCTATATTTACCAATCACAACACGCTGTGTAGACAATATTGCGTTGAAACTTACCAATCAAGACGGTGAATCTATCGATTTTGGTCAAGAATTAGTTACGATAAGACTAGAATTAAAAAAATATGGGAATTGATTACAGTAATATAAGCTGTAATAATCGATCAAATACCACCATTTACTATTCAGATGTTGGTGAGTTAACACCTGAAGATATAAACTTTCTGTTATCTATCGGTCTCAAAGTTCGCAATGAGCAATCTAGAAGTTTTCCAAGGAATAGGATTCGACGAATCCATAATTCGAGAAGAACTCCACACCTACCTTCCTTACGGATCAAGTCAATACCAGAAATCAGATGAAATACGGATAGCCATACAATGCCAGGACCTAATTACAGCAAACATACGCTAGCCATATCTACATAGAAGGGGAAACTATCAAAGGAAGACGTTAGTAAAGGAGCGCATATTACCAACAATGCATTCGCGTTTTTATTTAAAGAAATTAGGTTTGAGATTAACGGTGTTGTAGTAGATTTTTGTAAAGAACCAGGTATAACATCAAGTATTTTGGGGTTATTATTGTATAATTCTGCAGAGTGCAGAGGTCTCAGTGTGGCAGGGTGGTCTGGAATTGGGTGTATATAATGAAATTAATGATGATGGTACTTTTTGTGTACTAATTCCACTTGAATTTTTACTTGGTTTTTGCTCGCGATTATAAGAAGGTGTTAATGAACGTAAGACAGGAATTAATTCTAATACGTAGTGGAAGAGATGAGAACTGCTATGTTAGTGTAGATACCGAAGCGTCTATCGATATCTCAAGGATTGAATGGCGGGTTCCACACGTAACAGTAAATGACGCTATACGGCTTGAATTGCTAAAGCAAGTTAATCAGGATGCTCTTATAACAATGGCCTTTCGGCGTTGGGAAATTTATGAATTACCTGCCTTGAAACCTACAAAATTAGATGTATGGCAAGTCCGGTCCTCTTCAAACTTGGAGAAACCTAGATATGTAGTACTAGGGTTTCAGAGGAACAGAAAAAATAATAAATTACAAATAGCTAGTAACTTTGACCATCTCAATATTACCAATATAAAGTTATACCTCAATTCCGAATCATACCCATATCAGCAATGGAATTTAGATTTTGATAAAAATAAGTATGCCACTGCATACATCAATTACATTAACTTCCAGAACAGTTATTTAGGTCGTTCCGCTGAACCACTTATGAGTTATGATGAATTTAAAAATAATCCACTCTTTATTTTGGACTGTTCAAAACAAAACGAAGCTATTAAAACAAGTGTAGTTGATGTCAAAATTGAAATGGAGGGGATGCGCAATTTTCCCCAAGATGCCGTTGTGTATGCTCTTATTATTCACGATACTATCGTTGAATATAGGCCGCTAGGCGGGGAAGTCAGAAAACTTTAAGATGCTGTTAGTAGACATACAAGGATTCACAGTTCCTGGCTTTGTGTTAAAAGAACTTGCTGTAACAAACGGTAGAAGAACGGCACATTACGTTTTCCGAGCTCCGCATCCGTACACACAATTGGGTGAAAAGGAAAAGAGACAGGTGCGTTGGGTGGAAAAATTTCATCATGGCATCCGTTGGAATACTGGTTTTACAAGTTTAAAGGAACTACCTTGCATACTCCAACGCGTTACATTTGGAGAATCTATAATTTATTGCAAAGGGACTACTGAAAGTTAATTTTCTTAAAAAATATTTACCTGATAGGATAAAAGTGTATAATATAGAAAATGATGTTCAATTTTCACTCAAACATTATATTGTAGAACCTCCTTGTTTTGCCCATGATTTAAGTACATGCTTTTGTGCAATTACCACTATAAATGTAATGCAGAAATATTTGTATAATAAACAAGTACTAATTTAAATATCTTTTATTTCAATCTACGGTACCTAAAACAATATGTATAATAAAAATATCAATTGCATCGAGTTCGAAGTCTGAAAGCATATCTGCCCATTGTTCATCTTCACCTCTGGACGTGCTCCCCATGCGCTCAGTTTCCGTTTTTCTTCTATCTTCTAGTTCATATTCACTCTTGGAATCTAGAAACTGAATAGAACATTAGTAATAATATTACTAAAAGGATTACACTATTTACCTTCAAAACTGCTTCTGCCATTGGCGCGGAAGGTGAAATTTGCTGTATAATTTGGCGACATAATGGACAAGTATTTGAACTTTTTCTCCATTTACAAACGCAGTAATTGCAAAAAAAACATGGGAGCAATTTAAAACCACTGGTAAAATAAATATCTCTAGACATATACTACAAATGATATCGTGTTCCATTTTATTCCACGCTTGTTAGAAGATTGGAGGTGTAACAGAATTCAACGACGATAGAACGCTATCCCTCGTTAATCTCGACACCTCTTTCTAGTGATCTGGTTTGTTGCAAGTATGAACAGGTAGAATTTTCTAGACAACTGAAATTCTTATAAAAGGAGTAATATATTCCTGGAATCGACTTGTTAGAACTTGTCATATTCCACTATAAATGTGTAAAGGAGAGTAGTCAGCGAAATATAATACAAGGGAATTGTAGAGCTATGTGCTTAGTAAGCGAAATATAAACCCATAATTGTTCAATATTTCTGCTGTCAGCATTTCGAGAACGTTCTAGAACATGTTTCTGCGGTATATATTCAAGTGGTTAATGAAGCACTGTCAGTTACAGTACCATCAGTCTTCTGTGCACTGTTCAGTGTTTTAGTGGTGAGACGTGATCGTGTGATAGTGGCATAATACTATTTCATATCCTTTAGTGGTATGTATTCTAGATTTTAAGAATAATATGATACATAGCTATATGAGCGCTTCACGAATTTAACAGTCTTTGTTAAACAGCAAATAGAAAAAGCTGACGAGCCATGGAAAGAAAAGGTGCTATCCAAGATGGACCATTCGTTGGATCTACACATTATGTGCTGAATAAGAGCAACACCAAAACTTTGGAAGTAGGAATTTCACCAGTAGATCTTCTTCCATCTGTTCGGATAGTATCAGCACGTAATGCAGTTGCGTTTGGATTGGTCGAGTGGAACGAGTTTTTACAGCATAGGAATCCCATCATGGACTACTTCGAAAATCAAACTGCTGCTGACACTGTGTATAAGTTCACTAACTACAACATTCATTTAGAGGAGTATAAGAAAGTGAAGGTGCTCAGAATAATCGGCCCTTACAGCGAGATATTCTTGGGGTATGAAACAACCAAAAATTTATTTCAAATAACACATATTGTAGATTGTAAGCTAGAGTATCTGATGCGCCAAGATTTTCAATGTTTTTATACTTCAGTACTAAACAAAGTAAAAAAATTAAGGAGCCAGGAAATTGAAAAAGAAATAGAGTTGTATCTTAATTTATCTCCTTTGAATGCTAACAAAATATGTATGTTAGAAATGATATTATTGAATAAGAATAAAATTGTGTACGATCTAGAAATGTGCAATAAATACTAAACAAAAAGTAGTGCTCAGTCTTATTCTATTAACAGCACCTAAATTTGTACCCTTAAATCACAAAATGTAGCACTAAATTCTAAATAATGTAAAATAGCAAAAGCCTTATTAAAAGTCATACATCACTTTGTAGACATGTCAAAACTACCGAGTATTGCAATTTTAGTGTATTTGTTGAACACACAAATAGTTCGCATACTAGATACCGCTTAGATTAAATAAATGTCACACAATCACGCAGCATCATTAGTTTACAGGTTTCATGGTTTCAAGGCTAAAGTCACGAAGTCGCGTACGATGTCAAATTATAGGTTTCGCGATTTCATGCCTGTAGTCACGAAGTCACGTACGATATCGCATTACAGATATCGCGATTACCCGTCTAATGTCACGCGGTCAGGTATGGCATCAGGTTGCATCTCGCAAATGTTTACGCTCTAGTAACGATCAGTCAAGATAGGTTTAATGACCCCTGTTTATTAGGAAGATGTAAATCAGTTTTGGTGTTCCCATACTTTTGGTGTTGGGGCCCAAGTTCGGTGTACCTGTGGTGGTGGATGGCCGAGAATCGGTTGTGGTGGTGGTGGTGGTGGTGGTGTTGGTGGTGGTGGTTTGGCCCAGAATCGGTCTACCTGTGGTGGTGGTGGGCCTAGAATCGGTTGTGGTGGTTGTGGTGGTGGTGGTTTGGCCCAGAATCGGTCTACCTATACTACTTTCGTGGTATCCGCGAGCTGGATTTCGCAAACTGGACCGGACACTTTATCTTGTGGCGGTAGGCACTTAAAATAAATAAAGTTACTTGACGCGGCAGTGTCCAGAATGACAGTTACATACTGTCCATGTACTTGCACTGGGATGCGTGGCACATTCGGGTTACCTATTGTAGTGAGGCAACATCACTGGGGCCTGTGATTGAACAGTGGCCGGCTCGGCTCCTCTCCAGCTTTCCGGTGGCGGCGGATGTCGTTACGGGCAATCCTTGTAAAAGTGATAGCCCGGACACATACGGCACTTCGGGGGGTTCCTCGCGGCGCTGCGCGGATAACTTCATCTGAGCCAGGTCACCGTCAATAAATGAGGCGCATGCGAACGTCTAAGGGACCCCATGCGTAAATATGGACGAAAAGCGGGGTGAGTAGCTCTATCAATATCTTGACAGCTTCTCATACATTGGGTTGCAGACGCCTGAACAGCTCAATTTTCTTCCGGAGAAAGAGTTCTGCTGGTTCATTGGCTACCTGCTTTTGTCCGCATAGTTTGGACAAAAGGTTAGCGGTTACTTCCGCACTGGCATATTGCGGGTAAGAAGCTCACGGAATATTGTCCAGGAGAGAGATAATTCTACGCAGCCGCGAAACCATTGAGCTGCGGCCCCTTTTAGCTGATTGGCTGCGAAATTTGTGATATCGGGCTGAGGATTTTGCGCAGCACACTATTACATTAAATTTTCTGTTTGTCTTTTAGAAAAAAAAAACTGGGACTGCTTCTTGACTTGCAAGACCACCAAAAGTAGTAAATTATATAAAATAGAACCAGAAATAAAAGTTTTTAAAAGGATTGCATGAATGCATTTGAAAATTGTATGCTTTTAATGCTACTTTCATAAGATATTTATATTTTGTTAGGGTACTTATGGAAAACAGAATATAAATTATTGATCAGTTTACAAATTTTAAGTTACATTTAATAATGTAGCGCAGTAATTGATTTTCTCAAAAAAATATGAAATAATAAAATCATTAACAGTGCCATTGTTGAGTTAAGGATTTGTAAGATGGTAGGTAGATAGGTAGGTCGAGATTAAATACTTATTTTGTGCAGCTGCTCATAGCTTTCTTGGTAGTTTTATTTTATTAAAAACAAAGTATAAACCTTGGTGCTATAAAAAGGCCTTGCTTATCTTATTAAGTATATTGCAGTCTTTTATATGGTGAATGCAAATGTCTTGAATTGGTAAAGGAGTTGAATGTTTATAATCTGCAAATTTTTATAATTATTCCTATAGGTAATGTTGAACAAAAAACACTTTTAAAATGCTCTTTTTGTAAAATATTTTTTTAAGATTTCTAAAATAGGACTCACTAACAAAAAATCAATAATTTTGCACTTTTCTAAACATTTCTTTTGGAAAGTTGTTAAAAATAGACACTTTTTTTGCTCTACATTGTCTTAAGATTTCTTGCAATACCTACAGTAAACAAACTAAAATTTAATAATTCATATTTTCTTCAAAATACACTTCTGAGAACAATGAATATCACACAGCAAATTATAAATTCATTTGTAAAAATTGAATTTAATATTCAGAGGTGTTATGGCTTCATCAACAACAACTGCCTCCAATAGCAGCAAGAAGCGCAAAAGGAAAATCCTGGTGGTTCAATGTAACCATGCATATGGTAATAACAATTTAATCTTCTCATAAAGTTACACAAATAACAGTATTTTTAGAATTTCTCCAAGTAAATTGAAAAGTAAAATAAAGTGTACTCTAACAATCACAATTAAAATCTAGAAAGAAGCTCTATAATGTATCACAGCAAGTTAGGAAAGTGAAAATGAAGACTACAACTTTGCAAACCATAATCAGTGATCTGGAAAAACAACAGCTTTTGTTAACAGAAGCAATAGGACATATGCAAAAATCCTATCAAGGTGTTCCAGATTACTACAACTGAAAACGCAACAATTACTAGGGAAACTTATCATCCAACTCTTCGGGAGTTCGTCTGTACTTTACATTTTTAGTCAAAAAAGCGTATGAATATGTACGCCATACTTTTAGCTTTGCGTTAGCGAATCAGTCCATGATTCGTCAATGGTGTTCAAATGTGGATTGTACTCCGGGCTTCTGTGAACTGTGCTTTGTGGCTCTAAAAAGAAGGTTGAAGATGCACGGATGAAAAATGAACAAGTCGTATGCTCGTTGATGCTTGATGCAATGGCGATAAAACGGCACGTTGATTTTACTGGCTAGAAGGTGTGGGAATATGTGGATGTTGGGACAGACACCAATAGTTTTGACTCAAAAACTATGTCTTGGTTTTAATGGTAGTTTGTCACAACTCCCACTGGAAAATCCCTATAGGATATTCTTTATTACTTCCTTAACAGGAACTGAGAAAGCAAATTTTGGTAAGGGAAGCCTTAAGAAGGATAACATGTGATAGCCTAAATGCCAATTTCAGCATGTTTAAAAGAACTTAGAAACAAACTAGATGACATGCACAACTTGCAAATATGTTCAGCCATCCATCAGAAGCGAATGAAAAGGTGTTTTGTTTAATGGATGTTTGCCACATGTAAAAATTGATAAGAAACATATTTTCCAGTCTAGAAATATTTAAATTCCCGATGGTGAGGTGAAATCGGAATTCATCAATTTACTGCCTAATTTACAAGAAGAAGAAGAAACCCTCAGACTTGCCAATAAAAAACCTTACCAAATAAAACAAAAAACGAAGGCGAGTTTTCATTAGTATTTATAAAAAAACATATTAGTAAGCATGTATAGCCAGTCAAAGCGTTGCTGATACCTTAGAGTTTTTGTCTGCAGACATTAAATATCTAATAGTAGCCTTCATTAGAACAATTAACAATCTCTTTGATGTGCTAAATTCAAGGAATCTTTGGGCACCGGGTTTCCAGGGATCAATGCGATACAGCAACGGAGATGCAAACATTTTAAAATTAAACCACAGCATATTTACTACAACGCAAAGATGTCAGCGATCGATCTTTTTAAAACCCAGAAAAACACCCATTATTGGTGGGATAACTCCAACAAAAGTAAGTTTCATATTTTATTTTGATATATAGTTATAATCGAAATATTTTAATTGTTAATAGACATACAAGGATTCACAGTTCCTGGCTTTGTGTTAAAAGAACTTGCTGTAACAAACGGTAGAAGAACGACACATTACGTTTTCCGACCTCCGCATCCGTACACACAATTGGGTAAAAAGGAAAAGAGACAGGTGCGTTCGGTAGAAAAATTTCATCATGGCATCCGTTGGAATACTGGTTTTACAAGTTTAAAAGAACTACCCCGCATACTCCAACGCGTTACATTTGGAGAATCTATATATAATTTATTGCAAAGGACTATTGAAAGTTAATTTTCTTAAAAAATGTTTACCATAGGATAAAAGTGTATGATATAGAAAATAATGTTCAATTTTCACTCAAACATTATATTGTAGAACCTCCTTGTTTTGCCCATGATTTAAGTACATGCTTTTGTGCAATTACTACTATAAATGTAATGCAGAAATATTTGTATAATAAACAAGTACTAATTTAAATATCTTTTATTTCTATCTACGGTACCTAAAACAATATGTATAATAAAAATATCAATTGCATCAAGTTCGAAGTCTGAAAGCATAGCTGCCCTTTGTTCATCTTCACCTCTGGACGTGCTCCCCATGCGCTCAGTTTCCGTTTTTCTTCTATCTTCTAGTTCATATTCACTTTTGGATTCTAGAAACTGAATAGAACATTAGTAATAATATTACTAAAAGGATTACACTATTTACCGTCAAAACTGCTTCTGCCGTTGGCGCGGATGGTGAAATTTCCTGTATAATTTGGCGACATAAAGGACAAATATTTGAACTTATTCTCCATTTACAAACGCAGTAATTGCAAAAAACATTAGAGCAATTTAAAACCACTGGTAAAATAAATATGTCTAGACATATACTACAAATGATATCGTATTCCATTCTGTTACACGTTTGTTAGAATATTGGAGACTTCAAGGCGACAGAACACTATCTCTCGTTAATCCCCCCACACCTTTTTCTAATGATCTGGTATGTTGTAAGTAAGAACAGGTATAATTTTCCAGGCAACAAAAATTCTTATAAAAGGAGTAACATATACTCGGGATCGACTTGTTAGAACTTGTCATATTCCACTATATCTATATATCTATAACTATCTAGAACATGTTTCTGTGGTATATATTCAAGTGGCCAATGAAGTTCWGTCAGTTACAGTATCAACAGTCTTCTGTGCTTCAGTTCACTGTTCAGTGTTTTAGTGGTGAGACGTGATATCAAGTGATAGTAGCATAATACTATTTCTTATCCTTTAGCGGTATGTATTCTAGATTGTAAGAATAATGTCTTACATAGCTGTATGGGCGCTTCAAGAATTTAACAGTCTTATGTTATACAACAAATAGAAGAAGCTGATGATGTAACGAGCTATGGAAACAGAAGGTGCTAACCAAGATGGACCATTCGTTGGATCTACACATTATGGGCTGAAAAGAAGCAACACCAAAACTTTGAAAGTGGGAATTTCATCAGTAGATCTTCTTCCATCCGTTCTGATAGTATCAGCACGCAATGCAGTTGCGTTTGGATTGGTTCGAAAATCAAACTGCCGCTGACACTGTGTATAAGTTCGATAATTACAACATTCAGTTAGAGGAGTATAAAAAAGTGAAGGTGCTCAGAATAATCGGACCTTACAGCACCTTGGGGTATGAAACAACAAAAAAACTTATTTCAACTAGCACATACACTGTTGGACAAAAGTTTACGCCCACCGTCGATTTTCAGTGTTCTGGTTTTTTGAAAACTCTTAATGTTAAACTGTTATTGACAAGTGATTTGGCATACGGAAAACCTATGCTCCTATGTTTTTATGAAAAACAATTGATATTTCACATTTTTAGACATTTTTATTGCATGTTTTACTTGGACAAAAGTTTACGCCCACTTCGCATTTTTGTTGAATTTAAGGCGGCTATGTTAATGTAATGTAATGTGTCAGTTGTTATACGTATCTGTCAACATGGGAAGAGGAAAGAGTCTTTCTGAGTATGAACGTGGGCAAATTCAAGCAAAGCGTGCAGCCGTAAAATTGCTCGCGATTTGTCAAGGTCGCTGATGTGATTCGTCGTTTTTTGAGAAATCCTGCTGGTTATGGTAGAAAGAAACGTTCAGGAAGGTCTACGAAACTCAGTCAACGCGCTAAACGGGAAATTGTCAAATTTGCTTCGAATTCTACTAAGTCTAGTAATGATATAAAACGGGAACTGAATTTGAGCGTATCGAGTAGGACGATCAGGAACGATGCAAGATGATGCGTGCCCCGTCACTTAAAGATCCTGTTGTTGCCTACTTTATGTGCGATCCGGCAACGTGGTTTCGGTTTGTGGCGCACGCGCGTGTATTCGTTGATACGTCGTTCCGGAAGTGATAGACAGATGGCATTACATTCGATTCGGTGCTCATGTTAAGACGAACAGCCAAGCCTTGAACAACACTTGTATTTATGTATCGTTGTGGAGGCAATAAAAACTGTGAAAATACTCAACGTTTATTCTCTGATTTGCAAGATCATATTTGCAGGTAGAATTAAACGACGTAAGTCTAACATATGGTCCTTCGTGAGCCTGGATACCTGGAACTTGGAGGTAAAAAAGGCAAAAACGGTACAAGTGAACTACCCAAAAAACGACGCAAGCGAGGAATACAATCTAACACCACGCGGGGCAACAGGTTGAGGTTGAGACGTTATCACAACAATAATAACCGGKAAAGGTACGTCCCACCAATTCATTTACCTCCAAAATTCTTATATCCATTTATTTGACACAAGATTGTAAGATTTGCTTCATAAATTTTATTGAAGTTCATTTGTCACAAAATGTCTACTGATGCAGATGTAAGCGCTTTAAAATTGACACGCGGTCAAATAAAATCTCAATTAACTCGATTCAAGACATTCATTGCAAATTTGGGAGACGAATTTGACCTTGAAGAAGTTGAAACACGCTTATGTGCAATTGAAACTAACCTCACAAAATTTAATCAGATTCAAGATCAAATCGAATTGTTATTGGGAAGTGAGGATTTAAATGAACGCGAAAATCATGAAAATGCATTTTACAAAATTGTTGCAGATGCAAGACGCATTATTAAAGCTAAAGCTGAAACTGAAACAGCAAATTCTATTCAAGAAAGAGTCAAATTACCTAAATTGAATTTACCGGAATTTGCTGGATATTATAATCAATGGGTTCAATTTGAACAAACATTCGCATCATTAATAAACAATAATGGCAGCCTAACAGATATTGAAAAGTTTTATTATCTAAAATCGTGTTTGAAGGGTGACGCTGCCCAGTTAATTCATTCACTGGAAATTTCTCATTCTAATTATGCAATCGCTTGGCAGATGCTAAAGGAAAGGTACGATAACCGAAAATTGATAATACACACGCATGTCAAGACCATTTTTGAACTACCAGCATTAAAAACTGAATCACACGTTGCTCGACGCAAACTATTAGATAATTTCAACAAAAATATACGTGCATTAGCTGCACTGGGCCAGCCTACAGCCAGTTGGGATAGACTGTTAGTATACATATTGTCGTCAAAATTAGATTCTGTAACAAAAAGAGAATTTGAACAAACAATAACTGACGTAGAATTCCCGAAAATAATTCAACTGACTGAATTCATTGCTAAACGTTGTCAATTGCTAGAAACCATTGAAAATAAGAACAAAATTCAAAGAACTGTAACTGCCGAGAAAACACTTGCACACTTATCAACACAAATCATAAAATGTGGATTTTGTAAAGGTCCACACCCTAATATGGAGTGTGAAAAGTTTGCTAAACTGTCCATTACGGAAAGGTGGGAACAGGTCAAAGAAAATAAAAATTGTAGTAACTGTTTACGACCGGGACACTTTAAAACAAAATGCAAATCTAGAGGTTGTAAGGTTTGTAATGCTAAGCATCATTCGTTGTTGCATTCAAATTCAAAATCTTCAGCGACTAATGGTGAAAATTCAGATAATAATCATGTTGATGCTACTCAAAACAAGCCAGAAAATAAAAACACCAGCACTCCAGCTCCGTTAGTAACAGCTAACGCGACGTTGTCACCTTGTATAAAAACTCTAATTGTGTTACTGGCTACGGCAAAGGTATTTATATGTGATTCGAACGGAAAGCTGATTGAATGTAGGGCTTTACTGGACAGCGGGTCCATGTCAAATTTTATAACCAAGGACTTATCGAAACAGCTTAAACTGAAACCTGACGAGGTTAATATACCAATAACGGGTATTAGCGGGTCTCTAAACAATATAACAAGTAAAGTTCAGGCAGTTCTTTATTCTACAAACAGACATTTTAAAACGCGTGCTAGTTTTTTGGTGATGAGCACAATTACGGAAAACTTGCCACAAATAACAATTTCTGCTCAAAACTTAAACGTTCCTATTAACATCGAATTGGCAGATCCTACTTTCTACAACTCTAGCTCGGTAGATATGCTATTAGGGACTGATATATTTTACAACATTCTTTGTATTGGACAGATAAAGTGTTATGACAATGGGCCGATATTGCAAAAAACAAAACTTGGATGGATCATTTCTGGCACGTTAGAAGGGGGAAATATAGACAAGGTGATGTGCAATTTATGCACCAATCATGACTCAAATGAAGCATTGCGCGCTCAGTTAGAATTATTCTGGAAGGTTGAGGATGTTACTTCTGCTCATGCTTTCTATACCGCAGAAGAACAAACATGCGAAGAACATTTTATTAAATCAAGCAAACGTAATGCTGACAGCAGATTCATTGTTAGTCTACCCTTTAAAGATAATGCCGACAATTTGGGAGAATCATTAAACACGACAGAAAGGCAATTTCAAAATCTCGAAAAACGTTTAACTAAAAATAACGATTTGAAACAACACTATGTCGATTTTATGCGAGAATACGAAGCCATGGGGCATATGACGGAAACAAGTCCTAATACAAACACAGTCAATCACCGGGTTACTATTTGCCGCATCACGGTGTCATAAAGGCTAGCAGTACTACCACAAAGCTACGCGTAGTGTTTAATGCTTCGAGTCCTACAAGTTCTGGTTTAAGCTTAAATGATGTTTTACGAGTAGGACCAGTCATACAAAGGGATCTTCACTCAATAGTATTGAAATTTAGAAAACATAACGTAGTACTGACCGCGGATGTGGAGAAAATGTACCGGCAGATATTAGTTGACGAAACGGACAGGAAATATCAAAACATCGTTTGGCGCGAAAAACCTGAAAATGAATTGAAACAGTACTATTTAAACACAATTACTTACGGGACGGCTCCATCATCTTTTTTGGCGGTAAGATGTTTACATCAGGCGGCTATTGATTTAGAATACTTGTATCCACACGCAGCCGAGGTAATAAAAAATGATTTTTACATGGACGATTTGTTGACGGGAGCTGAAACTGTAGAAGACGCTATTTTACTTAAATAACAGATAACAGAAACATTGGAACGCGCATGTTTTCCACTTCGAAAATGGTGTTCTAATGTAAACGCGGTTTTTACAGAGCCCAATGTCCAAACTGATTCCAAATATATTATTTCCGACACCAAAGAACAAAGCGTCCTTGGATTATCGTGGAATCCGAATGAAGATACATTCGTTTATTCATTGAATTTGTGTACTTCTAATCCTGTAACCAAACGGACGATATTATCCGCAATTTCTAAATTATTCGATCCCCTTGGATTTTTAAACCCTACTATTGTCATTGCGAAACTGATTATGCAAGAACTTTGGCAACTTCACATAGATTGGGATGAATCTGTCCCCAGTAATTTACATACGGCCTGGAAACAATTTTTATATCAACTGCAAAAAATAAACCTTATTAAAATTCCTAGACAAGTTACATCGCGTAATTTTGTAAGTGCTGAATTACATGGATTTTGCGACGCCTCGGAAAGAGCGTACGGTGCCGCGATTTACATACGTACCAGAGATGCGAATGGCAAATATCATTCAAAATTACTTTGCGCGAAGTCCCGAATCGCACCTTTAAAAACAATTGCGCTACCTCGCTTAGAATTATGCGGTGCGGTGTTACTAACATTACTTATGAAAAAGGTTATGCAAGCTTTAAATATGTCATTCAGTTCAAGAAACTGTTGGTGTGACAGTACCATAGTACTGCATTGGCTGAAGGCAGAACCTTCGAGATGGAAATGCTTCATAGCAAACAGAGTAAGTGTGATACAACAGCACTCTGAGGTGCACGAATGGAGACACATACGGTCTGAATTGAATCCTGCGGACATTGTTTCGAGGGGTGCTAATCCTGACATGTTAATGAATTCAACTTTATGGTGGCACGGGCCAAGTTTCATAACGGACGAAAATCCTGCTTACTTACCTGGTCAATCTATAACGGACATTGACGAAGGCTTACTTGAAATGAAACGTATCATTCTATCAAATGTATCCGTGGAAGTAGATAACAGCATTTTTGAAAGATTTTCAGATTTGTCTCCTTACAGAGAGTGATTGCATACGTGCTTAGGTTTGCACACAATGCTAAAGGCAGTAACGAATACAAATACTTTGGTACCTTAAAATCATGTGAGTTAGAAAATACTATGCTGGTTCTTACAAAAATTGTACAGACTTCACACTTTGGCTTTGAAATTAAACAATTAAATGAGGGCAAATCTTTACCTAAATCGAACAGATTATTGTCTTTAAACCCGTTTACTGAGTCAGATGGCTTAATAAGAGTCGGAGGTCGTATTGGACACTCCAGAGAATCATACAACAAAAAACATCCACTTTTGTTACCCGGAAATCATGCCTTTACTCGATTAATAATACGTTTCGAGCACATACGTCATTTGCATGCTGGCGTTCAAAATGTTTTATCTGCAGTACGGTGCAAATTTTGGCCTTTGAATGGAAAAAGTGCTGTAAAAAAGGTCTTGCATTCATGTGTTACTTGTTATAAAACCAAACCCCAAATATTCTATCCTTTAATGGGTGACTTACCTTCCTCTAGACTAATGCCAACACGTGCCTTCTTAACTGTTGGAGTTGACTTTGCAGGGCCGATTCTGATAAGAGACAGTGTACTAAGATCTAAAAAATTAGTAAAGTGCTATGTATGTTTATTTGTGTGTTTTGCCACGAAGGCAATTCATTTGGAGTTAGCGAGTGACTTAACGACTGAAGGATTKTTAAATGCACTAAAACGTTTTGCTGCCCGCAGAGGTTGTTGTAAAGTAATTTATTCTGACAACGCCACCAACTTCGTTGGGGCAAAAAATGAACTGCTTAAATATATGAATTTGATAAATAAGATGGTCACTGAAGGTGAAATTAGAGACTTTCTTTTAAAATCCCAGATTGATTGGAAATTCATCCCACCTAGATCCCCAAATTTCGGAGGATTATGGGAGGCAGCAATAAAGTCTGCGAAAACACATTTAATTAGAGTCTTGGGTGATACACATTTAAATTATGAACATTTTTACACGGTCTTGTGTCAAATAGAGGGTGTCCTTAACTCTCGCCCTTTAGTACCCTTATCCATGGATCCTAATGATCTAACCGCTTTAACCCCTGGACACTTCTTGGTGGGTGGTGCAGTGACTGCCATTTCAGAGAATATTCCTGAGGACATACCGTTTAACCGAATCAAGCTGTACCAACGCCTGCGATTGATGACTCACCATTTTTGGCAGCGATGGTCCAATGAATATCTCACCTCTCTCCAAAACCGTCCAAAGTGGAAGACTAAAGGACAAGCCGATGACCTTCTAAGGGTAGGAGCCTTGGTTCTGCTAAAGGAAGACAACGTACCTGCTCAACGTTGGCGTTTGGGGAGGATCGTAGAGCTACATCCTGGTGCCGACAACATAGGGCGGGTTGTTAGTGTCAGAACCCAAGCTGGAACAGTAAAACGGTGTGCGTCGAAGGTTAGCGTATTGCCGATTGAATAATCATATGAACAGCGTTAATTAGATTAATACTTACCTGTGGACTGGACTTCTTTTGGACGAGACGAAGCACAAACTTACTTAATTCATGACGTTTAATCAAGAATATTCATTTCACTTGTCGAGTTTTTTTTGTTTAACATGTTGTAATATGTATTTACTTATTTCTTTAAAATGTATGCATGCATATTCAGTTTTATGTATTTCTTGTTGAAAATTAATATTTTCAAGGCTGGCGGCATGTTGTTGCCTACTTTATGTGCGATCCGGCAACGTGGTTTCGGTTTGTGGCGCACGCGCGTGTATTCGTTGATCCGTCGTTCCGGAAGTGATAGACAGATGGCATTACATTCGATTCGGTGCTCGTGTTAAGACGAACAGCCAAGCCTTAAACAACACCTGTATTTTTGTATCGTTGTGGAGGCAATAACAACTGTGAAAATACTCAACGTTTATTCTCTGATTTGCAAGATCATATTTGCAGGTCGAATTAAACGACGTAAGTCTAACAGATCCTGATAGGCTTATTCGCTATGATTTCGCCGAAAGAAACGTCGACAGAAAATGGAGCGAAGTAAGCAAACGTTCATAATAATTTAAAAAATTTAATAAATTTATAAAATTATTAATTGACCATTACATTGACAGTTTCTAATTCGCTTTAGGTCATCTTCAGCGATGAAAAGAAATTCAATCTCGACGGTCCAGACGGGTTCCTTCATTATTGGCGTAATTTAAGGAAAGAGCCACGCTTTTTTTCTAGGCGTAACTTTGGCGGCAGTACTTGTATGGTATGGGGGTGCATTCTCGGCACTTGGCACGCTAAGAATTGCCTTTACCTCACCTCGTATGGATAGCGCAGAGTACATTGATGTTTTACAGACAAATCTGGTGCCATACCTTCGTTGATTTCGCCGTTTAAAGTTGGTTTATCAGCAAGATAACGCGCCTATTCATCGAAGTAATGTGACTATGCAATGGTTTCGACAACGACGTGTGGAATTACTCGAATGGCCTGCGCGTTCTCCGGACTGTAATCCCATGGAAAGCGTTAGGGCTATACTCGTCCGTCGAGTTTATGCAAATAACAGGCAGTATGGGACCGCAGACGAACTGAAAGCCGCGATCAGACAAGTCTGGGATGAACTCGAGCCAAACATCTTGAACAACCTCATTTGTCTATGAAAAAACGCATGATTGCGCTGTTGAAATGTAACGGTGGCGTTATAAATTATTAATGTTTCAAATTATTATTAATATTATAATTAATGTTTAAAATTAAATTAGTTTTGACTTTTAAATAAATAAATATCGTTAAAAAATGCGAAGTAGGCGTAAACTTTTGTCCGGGTCATAAATGCAAAAATGTCTATGAAAACGTGAAATATCAATCGTTTTTCATAAAAACATAGGAGCACAGGTTTTTCCGTATGCCAAATCATTTGTCAATAACAGTTTAAGGTTAAGCGTTTTCAAATGTCCATAACACCGAAAATCGATGGTGGGCGTAAACTTTTGTCCAACAGTGTATTGTAGATTGTAAGCTAGAGTATCTAATGCGTCAAGATTTTCAGAGTTTTTATACTTCAGTTCTAAACAAAGTAAAAAAATTAAGGAGCTAGGAAATTCAAAAAGAAATGGAGTTGTATCTTAATTTATCTCCTTTGAACGCTAACAAAATATGTATGTTAGAAATGATATTATGGAATAAGAATAAAAATTGTGTATGATCTAGAAATGTGCAATAAATATTAAACAAAAAGTAGTGCTTTGTCTTATTCTGTTAACAGCACCTAAATTTGCACCCATTAAATCACAACTTTAGTATTAAATTCTATATAATATAAAATAATATAAATACATCACTTTGCAGGTATGTCAAAACCACCTAGCATTGTAATGCTAGTGTATTTGTTCCAGAATACGGAATAACTTGAAAACACAAAAAGTTGGCATACTAGATACCGCTTGGATTATATAAATGTCACGCAATCACGTAGCACTATCAGTTTACAGGTGTCATGCTTTCAAGTCACGAAGTCACACACGATGTCAAATTATAGGTTTCACGATTTCATACCTGAAGTCACGAAGTCACGTACGATGTCGGATCACAGGTTTCACGATTACCCGTCTAATGTCACGCGGTCAGGCGTGGTATCAGGTTGCATGTCACAAATGTTTACGCTTCAGTTATAAACAGTCAAGATCAGGTTAGTGAACCCTGTTTATTAGGAAGCTATGGTGGTGACCTCAGGTTCGGTGTACGTGTGGTGGTGGCGGTGGGCCTAGAATCGGTTGTGGTGGTCCCAATATCGGTCTATCTATACTACTGGTGACGCTTCTTGCTAAACACCTGGTTCATCGTTTTAATTTGATTAAAATGCAGCTACAGTTAAATAAGCGACATCTACAGGGCTACAGATACACGAATGAATTTAAGCAGTTGCTCCTACTATATATTTTATATGCCATATAAAAGTACCCCTTGCAGGATAACGAGTAAATGGAAAATAAAATCAGAAAGTGACGATATTATATTTGCTATAATTATTAAAAGCAAGACGCAGACAATGACTGACTTGGCTAAAGATTGTGTACATTGTGCTGATAAAATTAGCATAAAAAGTTTTTTTTAATAATATTTCTGAAGATCAGATTGTAGGTTTTCATAGCACAAACACTGATCGCGAACTTAGACCGTCTGATAGTGCTTTTGTTTTAATAGCTAGGGGGATAAATGTTAATTGGAAACAGCCTGTAGCGTATTTTTTGTAAATGAGTCTTGCCCAGCTGATACGCAATACATTGTGTGCACAGTAATCAAACAGTTGTTGGAAATGCGATTAAATGTTCTTGGTTTTATTAGTGACCAAGGTTAAAATTTTACTAATCTGTCAAACAAATTGGGAGTGACCATCGACAAAAATTCTTTTAACATTGGCGACATCTGCTAAAATCAAGAATACAACTTTCTTCTTAAACCTTTGTAACTGAGAAAGGCAAAACCAGTAGAAATCATGTAATGAACAATTTTATTTAAAAGACAAATATCAGTCATTTAGATTGGCGCCAAAATTAAGAGACAGTTACATTAACCCTAATAATTTTGAGCTGATGAAAGTAAGTTTGGCTTCTCAAGTACTCAGCGCTACTATTGCAGCTGCCTTGAATACATATATTGCTCTAAACGCATTACCTGCAGCAGCGATGGCATCAGCAAAGTTTATTTCAAAAATTAGTGAGTTAAGACGAGTTAATTTTGAACCTGATAAATTTTTAAATGACCAATTAGGTGCATCTGATTGGTTTTGTGAAAAACTACTCATAGCATCTTACATTTTCCTGCATTTCTGAATGGTCAGTTAGTTTTTATGTCAACCTAATGGCACGGGGTTTTTCCGTCTTCATGCCTTAGTGTTGCAAGCAATAATAAAAATTATTATTCTAAATTTTTTTCAGCATACCAACCGAACGTTTTAATCAATTAGCACGACTGATAAAACAACTTCTTCCAAAAGAAAATATTGAAGTTTACTATACCCCGTTTACCCGTAAAAGGGTAGGCAATGTAAGCAGATTGTCTTCGAGGTAAACTTTTCGATAGATACCAATAGTGTACCAAATGTTAAAGTCAGTTCGTGTGATGATATAGATACCTCTCTTGAACCAGAAAGCACTGATAGATCGTTTGTAATAAAAAAAGCCACAAAAAGTGGTATCGTCAGTTTTGTGTGCAGAAATTTCGTATCCGGTGTGTCTTTTAACAACTTAGCCAGAAAATAAATATTTTACTTTAATAATTTATTAAGACGAAAATTGCATACCTAACCTTTTGCACAACTTTAAATAACAACAAAGCGTATTGATTATAAAGTGCATGATGCTTTACAAAACTGTGGTGTACTGAGGACGGAATTAAAAATGCATGTTCTATTGACGAGTTTATTCTTCCAACTGCCTATCCTAGATAAGCCGAGTACAAAAAACATCGAAAAACTCCTATAAGAAATCCCATTTAATATATTTAGCAGCGGAATATACCACATTCTTCCCCCCTAAAGAAATTTTCAAATTATAAATTTTTAACTAACTTAAAATTAAGTATAATTTAGCCTCTCCGGCGCTCTCCTTATACGTTTCGGCCTACAGTGAGGAGAAGTTGACATTTTAATTTTTTTACTTCTTTGCCAAAAACTTGAGGAGGCGAACCGGCTTCCCTCTTACCTGAAAACTGTTCAATATTGACTTGCAACGGGTTATCATTCTCTGTAAGAGGCAAACCATTTTGAATGCATTTTCTAATTTGGTTCGTATGTCTTTTCCAGGTTGTTTGAAGCTCAGGCACAACAACAATATATGTACATTTTCCAATTCTTTTTGTGATTTTCGCAACAATCCAACTTGGTTTAGAGAAACGATAATCTCGCACATACACTCTATCCCCCACAACAAAAACAACCCCTCGCCTGCCACCAAAATTTTTACTTTGAATTTTTTGTTTTTGTTCAACTCGTAATTTTATTTTAGAATCTGGACGCAAAAGATCGAATTTTGTGCGGATGTCTCTACCTAACATCAACATTGAAAGAGTAACACCCGTAGTACAATGAACTGTGCTTCTGTAGTCAAACAAAAAATTACTAATTGCAAAATATAAATCTATCTGTTGATTTTGACTTAAAGCATTTTTTAAAGCCTTTTTAACAGTTTTAACGGCGTTTTCGGCTGCTCCATTCGACTGAGGGTGAAAGGGCGGTGACGTAATTTGTTCAATTTGGAATTGCATCAAGAATGACTGAAACTCTGCTCCTACAAAGATTAGTAGCATTATCGGAAACAATAACACGTGGAATACCGAACCTTGCGAAGACGATATGAAGAGCTGTAAAGGTAAAATGAGCGGTAATATTCGAAGTTGGAAACACTTCTATCCATTTCGAATGTGCATCTAAAATGATTAAAAAATGTCTGTTTAGGAATGGTCCTAAATAATCAATGTGTATCCGCGAAAAAACTTCCTCTGGCCATCTCCAAGTACTTAAAGCTGTTTTCGGCAGGTTATCTTTGTGAACTGAACATTGACTACAATTTTTAGCAACATTCTCAATATCAGCATTAATGCCAGGCCAGTAGAAAAAAGATCTGGCAATGCTTTTCATCTTTACCACTCCCATGTGAGACGAATGTAACTGTAGTAACATACTTTTCCTTAAATTATTAGGAATTACGACTCTATTATTCCAAAGCAATACTTCATCTTCGATAGTAAGTTGATTACGTAAGTCAAAATATGGTTTAAACAAATTGTCCTTTTTGGCATAGTTGGGCCAATCTGAACGTACAAAGTTCAAAATTTTAGACAAAACATTATCAAATTTAATTTGTCTTTTAACAAATTCAAAATTTACGTATGGATTTTCTGCAAAATAATTTAAATAGTCTACATCTTTTTCAGACTGTAAATCATCGACAGGCAACCTTGATAAACAATCTGCTGTATTTTCTTCTGATTTTACGTATTGCAGCTTATACTGATAATTTGAAACGAAAACGGCCCATCTCCGCAACCGGTTTGCTGAATACTGAGGTATGCTCTTACTCGGATGGAAAATAGCGATAAGAGGTTTATTATCACATTCTAGAATAAATTCGCGACCATATAAATACTGGTGGAATTTTTTTATACCAAATATGATAGCGTACGCTTCTCTTTCAATTTGACTCCAAGCCCTTTGAGCGGCAGTTAATGTCTGAGAGGCAAATGCGATGGGCTTTTCTTCTCCGTTATCAAAAATGTGAGCAATCACTGCCCCCACTCCAACTTGACACGCGTCCGTTGCCAACTTAATTGTTTTATTCGGATCAAAAAGTGTTAATACAGGCGCTGAAGTTAAACAATTCTTTACTGTACTAAGTGCCTGTTTACATTGTTTATTCCAGTCCCAAGCAATTTCTTTTTTTAACAATTTATGCAATGGTTCCAAAATTGTAGATAAATTTGGCACAAATTTTCCATAATAATTTATTAGCCCCAAGAGTGACTTTAGTTCTGTTACATTTGTAGGGTCTGGGCAGTTATTTATCGCTTTCACTTTTTCAGCAGACGTATGTACCCCGTCTTTATCAATAATAAACCCCAAATACTTAACTTGTTCTTGAAAAAAATTACATTTTTCCAGCGATATTCTTAGACCTGCATCCTGCAATCGCAGTAATACTTGTTCGATTCGTTCGACATTTTCGACTACATTTTTTGCCACAAATTAACACATCATCTATAAAAACAATGACTCCTTCAATGCCTGTAAGCAAAGACTCCATAATTTTTTGAAATTTCGCGGGTGCACAGGCAACTCCGAAGGGTAGTCTCTGGTAGCGAAAGAGTCCCTTATGTGTCGAGATCGTAACTAACTCTTTAGACGTTTCATCTAATAAGAGCTGATTATACGCTTGTGACAAATCCAGTTTTGAAAATATTTTGGTCCCCGCAACACACGCAAACAAATCTTCGACCCGCGGTAACGGATATTGATCTATTATCAAATACGGATTGAGCGTTGCTTTAAATTCGCCACTAATCCTCAGGGTCCCATCACTTTTTAGAACAGGAACTATGGGCGTAGCCCAATCTGAAAAATCGACCGGAACCAAAACATTTAATTTTACTAATCTATCTAATTCATCTTCAACCTTAGACCTCATACTAAAGGGTAAAGGTCGGCTCTAACAAATTTAGGCTGGACATTATCATCCTTTAATTGCAAACGAACTGTACCCTTCGTAAAGGTACCAAGTCCCTTGGAAAAAACGTTTGGAAATTTTTTTACTAAAGCGGTTACAGACAAAGCTTTATCGGAAACATTTAATTCTGTAAATCCTAGATTAAATAATCGCATAAAATCTCTCCCTAATACTGTTGGACCGCCATTTTGAACAACAAAAATTTCTAAATCTGCAACCTTATTCTTATAGCAACATTTAAAAATGTGTGAACCTAAGGTATTCAGTTTGTCACCATGCCATACATACAAACTGACACTAGGCGCAGGTAACGGAATACTTTTAAAAAGTTTATTCCACAATTTTTCAGACATTGCAGATCTGCTTGCACCCGAATCTAACTCTGCCGAAAGTTCTACATTATCTAATGTAATATCAAGAACAATAGGATCTCTATCATCATTAGTACTTAATAAACACAACTCATCCTCAATTCCGTCGACACCACTTCTGGAAGAGTTGGCTGGCTGCTCGGATGCAGAACTCCCGCTGCAATGCGGCCTGCTAATGTCACTTAGCAGACAATTTTGTAGCCTTCTACCCTGCTGTTGCTTTACTTTGGGACAAACAGGCGAGAGATGCCCCTTCACATGACACGTATGGCACACGTAATTTTTGAACCGGCACACACTTGTCACGTGATTTCTTCTACCGCACACACCACACTTGTCGTTGCTGCGTTGACTCCCAAAATGTCCTTCCAAATGACCACCACTCTTGCTCCTGTTTTTGCTTGATGGTAAATGTTGGATACTTTCCATTTTAACATCAAACACTGGTTTCGTAGCCATCTTGGTAGCTGCTATTATTATAAACTTGTCTCTCAATACCATATCAAGGACATTCTCTGGAAATTCGCACTTTGTAGCTAAGCTTCTCAGGCGAGCTGCCCATTCTTGAGCATTTTCTTCAGGCACTTTTTTTGACTCATAAAACTTGCTGCGTGACAGAAACACTGATTCTGAAGATTTATAGTGTTGATTAAACAACTTGATCAGCTCATCAAAAGACTTATCCTCAGGAACAACAAGCATACATAAATTATAAATTAGCTGGTAAGCCTCTTCGCTTAATGCGTTCAACAGCATGGCCCTTTTCATACTACCATCGGAAATTTTGTTCACGATGAAGTAATTATCCATGCGTCGCTTGTAGATTGACCAGTCCGAAATGTGAGGGTTGAATTCTCGCATTTGGCCGTAATATGACGTACCGCTTGAGCTCGAGTTCGTCGCCTCTTCCTTTGTCTCAGGCATTTCTTCTAATCACCTTCTCACTAATTCGGACACAACATAAAAACTTGACACACCTCCCCACTAAAACAGTGGCGAGGTAAAAAAACTATGGAGATAATCTCCCAATTCGCGTAATCCTCGTCGCCAAATTTGTGGTGTACTGAGGACGGAATTAAAAATGCATGTTCTATTGACGAGTTTATTCTTCCAACTGCCTATCCCAGATAAGCCGAGTACAAAAAACATCGAAAAACTCCTATAAGAAATCCCATTTAATATATTTAGCAGCGGAATATACCACAAAAACCCACAAGTTCTGATAGCTAGTTTATTAGCAAGAACTGGTACAAAGGTTTATCATGACAAATTTGTTCTACTATTCTAAACCCGGTCGCAATTTTACAAAGTATACCCAACACCAGCACAAACTTCCGCCTAAATTCATACGTCATTTAGAAATCTAAAAATGTACGCGGCGTTAGCACGTACTAAATATACTTTATACCAACGCAATTTCGTTTTCCGCTAATATAGTGACAACAGCGGCGCCATTTATGTATGTACACATTTGTTGCCTTTAGGGGTTAGTGGTTATTGAAAAGTATGTTAGAAGTAACAAACCCGTGTCATAATAGTTATTTATTGTATAAGTGCTTCAGAGCATTTTATCCACGCAAGAACGTTTAGACTTGAAAGCGAAGCTTGAACGTTTAATTTTGTTAAGTAGAAAAAATGCAACTGAAATACGAATGCAATACAAGCTTTTATCCATAATCATAGGCATTCAATCTCCAGAATTTTATTTAATTTCATAAAAAATTATTTGGCATTTCGCCGTGACAGCGGCTGCCAGTCCTAAAATCATAAAAATTAACTAAATAAATATGGGGAGGTTTTGAATTAGTGCTATTTATTTTCGATTGTGTATCGACTCCATTTGCAAAAATTGGTGTGAAGTTGGTGAGAAATGGAAGAAAGTATTCCTGGTATAATCCAGTTAATAATGAATAAAAAATGTAATTGATTTAAGGTTGTATTCTTTTATCTCACTAGTGGAATAAAGTAATTTCGTTATTTCAGTAGTGGATAAAGCTGTACTTTATATACCGTTCCTAAGTGTGGATAAAACTTCAATTATAAAGTGATTATGGATAAAATGTCTTAGTCACAGCTGAAACGTTACATGGGCTTACATGAGAAAGGCAGATGAAATAATCTTATTGAAAGATGTATCAAATTATTTTAAAGTGCGCGTAAAAAATTAAAATAGAAGTGGTGAACACACAGACTTAAGCACGCAGTATAATAATTAGGTWAAGAMATTTAGTGCACTTGTATACAAAAACGCAATGTAWAGTGCGAAACCCTTGGCCCAACCTGAAAACCATGCTGTAKCGTAAATTGTTTGTGTGACACCATTCCAATTTTAATGAAGCAAAAGATGATGACAGAATTCGCTATTGTAACCGAAAGAAAGGAAAGGATTGTAATGCGAGCATCAATATTAAAATAAAAAAAGTTAATCGATTTACATAAGAAATTATTGCCACTTAAAAAAACGTATTGTCTGTAATTACGATGGTATCTTTAATCAAATCCACATTAYAGCTTTCATTAAACGAATACGTGTTATTACTTCCACATCCAACGGATGGGAAGTATTGTATCGCGAAAACATTTTTCAAAAATTATTATTTGCTCATTCGCTTTAAAATGGCTGAAAACGCAAAAAAAAATTGAGTAAAAAAAATTCTTGTCTGTGTCTGTGGTTTTGTTTGTATACGCGATAACATTCGAAAGACTTAATATATGAACTTTAATTTTGGCAAACGTATAAATCTCAACTACCCAAAGCGACCTATTGTTTGTAAGTAAGGTATCGGGAAGGGGGCAAAACTGGGGGGTAACTATCCTTTTATAAAATTTATTTTTTTATATTTTTTTCGTTTTAGTATGTGATTAGTAGTATAACTTCGAGTATTATTCCTTCTTATAAATTTTCGGTGCAACAAACTGTTTAGAAGATATTAGCAAATAAGCGTCACTTAAAGAAAACGGTTTTTCCTAAATATCTCCGAATATACTTAATATATTCAAAAAATGAAAATGCCATCATATAGGAAATAAAATTTCTCACAAAAAGTTTCTTAGAAAATTTATTCAAAATTTTCACATTTTCGAAATATTTCCAAAAAACCTATTTTGGTCCCCGCTCGTACGATTTTTTTAAATTTTGGTATTATATATAAAATCAAAGTTCTGATCAGAAAGCACTCTTGTAATTTTTTTGTTAAGTTAATAATTTTCGAGTTATTTGGAAAAAAACTATTTTAAAATTTATATATTTTTGCTAATATCACGAGGACTTTGTCTTAGAAAAAATGTGTAGAGACAAAATGCTCAAAATCTGATTACTAATTGTATAGCATAAGAAATAAAAACGTAAATGTCATTTTGACAATTGGGTGTGGAAGTATTGATACAATTTGCAGCGGTTTTTTAGATTAATTTTGAACAGAGTCATTTAATTAAATGAAGAGGGGCGATCAGCCATTTGAGCATGGTGAAAAATTGATCTAACGCAAAGATGCGTTATTTAATATTTTTAAACTATCCTTAAACGAAATGAATACTTTTGTTATTTATCTATAAGTATTTTCATTTAATAAACAGAAATATAACATTTTGTTATCACTAATTTTACATGCCGCAATAAAATATATTTAATATAACAATAACTTGAGCTTCGGCCGCGTTAAAACGAATTAAGCCGGCGTAATGGCTTCTGATGTCGAAAATTGTCTAATCGCCTACCGTAAATGACACGACCGGGCGCTTTTAAACGTTAATATCCCACGGAGGGCCGCTACAATACAACTACCAGGAACAATTATGAATATTAAGCACCAGCGGTGCTGGCTTATGCCGCAGGGATGAATTAAGAAGGAAGAAAAATGTATGTGTGGATTTCGACATGTCAGTTGTGGTTACATCTATGTATATCTTTTACAAACTCATTGCTTGAATCTGCATGAAGAACTAGTAAACAGTTGCTTTTCCCATATGGTTTTTCGGACCACACTTTTAAGAATCAAGTCCAAATTATCGGCATTGCGTGATTAAGTTTCAAGTTTAATAAAGAAATGGTATTTAATTTTTTTAAAAGCACTTGCATATATCTCCAAGCTACGACACAAGCTACAGTATCTTTTTTCGTCAAGATTAGTCTACCAATAAAATGATACAATTGAACAATACAATTCACCATTTCTTAGCGTAAGTTGTATATCTTTCAAATAGGAAACTCACTTTTCAAGTAGTATTTTATTATTATGTGATAAGCACTTTTAGGTAGTTTTTTTTTAATAGACGACACTTATATGTATATGTAAAAAAGACACGTGCAAAATAACACAATTATAAAAAGAAGAAGGGATAAATTACACAATACGAAAACATAATTTGTGGAAACTAGTTGTGATAAGATGAACAAGAGTTTGCTGTACAATATTATTATAATTGTAGTTTCATACAGGATTATCGATACCATATGTGGTTGAATAAATTAATCGTATGTAAAAAATATCAGTTTGTTTAGAAAAATTTTGCTTTGTCAACTTTCAATTTTGATGTCAAATAATAAATTAATGTTCTAGTTCGTATATAATAATTCAAAATATGTAAGTATTGTTAATAGTTTTGTATTTGCATACATGTTTAGAGTCGATAACACTTGTAGTTCCCTGAAGAAGACTTGAGTAAATCAGTCGTCGCAAGCCGTATATGTGTATATAATGAAGTGTGAATATCAGTCAAACATATTGAACCAGTAGATCTGGCAACATAGAAAGTAGAAGGGTCTCTCTTGCACATAAAGAGCCTCAGCTGTAATACACGGTGTTTTAGGAGCAAACCGAAATAATTTGTAGAATGATAGTGCATGTAATTCTAAGCAAAACGGTTTTGACTTAGAAACCACTTTTTCTAAAAAATCAAAGCTGGTTGTGGATATTTAAAATTCACATTTTGGGAATTATTACAGCCTATAAAGACCGTTATTTCAATTTTTCAGAATTTTTAGGCAACTGTACAACCAAAAGTTAGAGGGCAGTTATTTTTTTTAAGCAAACTTTTATAACATTAAATATATCTGTGATTTTGACAACTTTTAGAGGCACGTTGTGAATAATTTCAAATTCTTGGGTGATAACAGCAACAGGCTTATTATTAATGTAATATTTACGATGGAAAACAAATATTTTTAGAATTGATATTGCGGAAAAAAATCTGTCATCTATTGAATATTTTTCAGTTGCCAGAATGAGCTTGTTTTTATATGTCGCTACCATGGAGATTTGCTATTGTTTCGCAATTCCTCAATATTTCCATAAAAAATGTTCATTTAGGGAAGAACGGCATTTTCTTAGAAAAGAAATACGTTTTTTGGGTAAAAAGCATCATTTCCAAAGCACACTACTTAAAATACGTTTAACCTCCTTGATTCGATGTAAAGTTTTTTAGGGTGGAATCTAAACCAAATTTTGTATGAAAACACTGAAAAATGAAATAATAATGAAATAATACTGTTATAATCACAAAAATACATTTAAGAGTAAAAAGACGTTGCTAAATAAAGGGTAACTACTGTACTGTCATAATGTTGACTAAAAATCATGAAAAAATGGAAATAACTCACTTTACAGGCTGTAATAATTTCCAAAACACAAATCTTAGATATTCGCAGTCAGCTTAGATATTTAAGAAAAAAATTGTTTATAAGTCAAAAGTTTAACAAGGTATATCTCTAATAGAAAATGATATCGGGCATGTCTTCACATTAACTTTTTTTCTTTGAATTACATCCTGTCATCATCCTGCAAATTGTTGCCGTTTCACAATGAAATATTTTGTATAAGTGTTTTTTTTACTTCTACGACTCTGAAATAAGATAACCCTAATCAGAGAAGCTGACACTCCAATGGCTTCGACCAAGCAGCAAATGCAAAATTCTGACTTCAACAGTTGAGCTTCGTACACACTTGAACATGAGTAGTCCAAATCGTTAATATAAGAGTAATTCTTTCTTATGTTTTATTCAAAAATACACATAATCACCCCAACAATTAATGTTTTTTAACGGTTGTGGCTAAAAAAATACCCCGAGAAACGGGTACTTCAACCAAAGTGCAAATATGTACATATTCAAGCTTCAAAAATTACCCTTATAGCCCGATGGACAAAGCGTGGTAATTTATGAAAAATTGATACCCTTTTTCCCGAGATAATAGATTATTGTTTGAGAAAGCCATTGAAAACAAACAAAAAATAATATATGTATCACATATATAGCGAATAATTTGGAAATCTTTGGTTTATTGTTTTCTAAAATAAAAAACATGGCTACGTGTTCATATAATACCTAATACGTAGAAAAAAGGTTTCAATAGAATTTTCAATAGTCTGTCCTTAGATGTTGGAGCCAGTTGAACTATTAGTTATCAGTTCCGGCTTGAGTGACCGGTATGACCATTAGTGTCACTTTTTATTACTTTCTAGCTTTAACAGAATATTATTTTTTACACATATAAAACAGTGGCCATTATGGCAAGCCATGATAATGTTCAGACGTGTTTTTGAAAAGATATTTTTATTTTGATTTGGTTAAAACAGACATACCATAGAAAATATAAATTTGGTTCACTATGACTAACATCATGCTATTTGCCAACAAGCTGTCACCCGATATTATTTAAAATACGTAGGTCTGTACAGTATAACAAGTAGTTCATTCTAAAAACTTTTCAGGCACCATTGTCGCACGATATTCAAAATTCCTAGAGAATACATTCTTTTTAGTGTTCTTATTTATATACTATAACTTTTAAATTATCCAGGTAACAGCTTTTTATTTTTTACTATGCCTCTAAATTTGTAGACATAATCTGAAGAAAAACTTATCACGATAAGACGAAAATATAATATTTGTAGAATGAAAGCACATACATATAATTAATTTTAAGTCGAAAATATTTACATGAAGGCATCCTACGTGGCTTCGTTTTCGAGACCCAATACTTTGAGAAGTTGTCACCTAAAAACCACTTTTTTTCTTAACTATTACAGTCCATCAAGCCGTTATTTGAAATTTCCAGAATTTTCAGTTATCTGTAGGTATAAAAATTGGAAAGCAGTGGTAGTAAACTTTCATTAAGCAATGTTTTATATACTTTAAATTTTTTTCACGATTATAGAAGAACTTTTAGATTCTCGATGTACAGGTATACAAAAAATATTGATTTTGGATTCATCTTTAAAAACTTTACCGTTTTAGCAAAACTCGACATTTTCTTAGAAGATAAACGTTATTCAGTGATTAAAACATCATATCAGGCGCCCATAGACATAACATAGAGTGCTTTCTAATTTTTATACATACGGTTGATTAAGTAAATGCTAGATAATTTTGCGTTTAATAAAAGGTATAATTTGTTTACAAGTGCTTAGTGCACGTTCTCAATTTATAGACCTCGCTAGGATCCAACAAAAACACTAAACAGAACCTTCTTAAATGATTATAATTACACGCATTTTTAAACATATCGAATATTTACGTTAGGCTCTTTTTAGGAATGTGTTCCTGAACCCATATACCTTGACCACATTATCAGGGTCAATGTCAGGGTTGGAGTCATTGATCGCATGTAACTCTTGGCTCAGGATTGACCGTACGTATCCAGTCAATTGTATATTGTTAGTTGACCTTGACCGTGAATCATCATAAGAGTTCATTTTATCAGCTGATGTACTTTGCAATATGACGTTGGTTCAGGTTGGAGATTTACTTATATACATCTACATTGATACGCACTGTATTGCTGACAGCATTTAAGTAGTGACAGGGAAGTTTGTTCATGTTCACTGTGTATGCCTCTAGTATAAAAAAATGGTAAGAGACAGGTCTTAACCAAAATTATAATAAAAAAAATTAAAAATTATATAATTGCATTTGTTAACTGTTCGGATATTTCCTTAATTTTGTAAACTTGGCAAACACTACAATGACATTTTGTTGCCAAGTAGAAAAACAATAAAGTATGTAAACGAACAGCAATAAATTAGAAACTGATGAAACTGTCAAGTCTATTCAATTAATGCTTCTAGCACAGTAGTAATATTAAAAAACCAAGTAATACAGTCCACTAAATCGAAGCCACCCTAACATTGGTCCTTCGGGCCGGATTTGCTGTGTTTGAAGCAGAGTTGGTCAGCCATCAGTTCAGATTTGAAGGTCAGCATTACCACAATTACAAGCAGAAGGTAGATGATAGATGTACAGATTGACGGATGCAAGAAGACAACGATTGCAAGTGAGGTGTGAGACCTGATTTCATTAAGATTATTTGTCAAAATTCTGTCAATTTTCCTCCTGATTAACAAACTGATTCATTACTGATTATAAACACAATACAGTGTTTGATTCTTGATTAGTTTCCATTTGCTATTCATTCAATTTGATTTTGATTAGCCTGATTTACTAATCATACGATTTAATTTCTTGATTTTTTTGCTATTCGTACAATTAATTATTTGATTTTGTGACTAACAATTAAGCTATGGCTGATGAAATAAAGTTGTTACACCGACAACGAGGTGCCATAAAACACAAACTGACTAATTTTGTGTCATTCCTCAATCCATTAAAAAAAATGGATGCTGAGAGAGAAGCTCTAAATGATGTTCAGATTGCGGATTTAAAATTTAGAGTTGAAAACTTGCGTTTGGTTCACACAGATTTTGAACAGATTCAAACAAAAATTGAAAACATTTGTGATGAATCAAATTTAACAGAAGAATTTGATCAACGAAGCAACTTCTTTGATACAATTTCTAATGTGTTGGCCCAGGCACAAGTGATTTTAGATTCTTGCATTAGTGTTCATTCTCAGATTAAAGTTGAGTCACCCAATATGCTATCACATATTCAAGGTGTGAAATTACCTACAATTAATTTGCCTAATTTTCAAGGTAACTATGATTCATGGTTGGAATTTAAGGACCTTTTTGAAAGTCTGATTAATTCAAATCAATCTATTAGCAAAATTCAAAAATTCCACTATTTAAAAGCTTCTTTAGAGCTTGATGCAGCGAAAATCATTCAATCTTTAGAATTTACGAGTGAAAATTATGATGTTGCATGGGAATTATTATGTAGTAGGTATAACAACTCAAAGTTATTAGTGCACAATCACATAAAATCAATATTTGAATTAGAACCCATAACCAAAGAGTCATCAGTCGCTTTGCGTAGATTAGTAGACAATTTATACAAGCATTTGCGTGCACTAGAAGTACTCAAGCAACCAACCATACATTGGGATGCTCTATTAGTCTTCTTAATTTCATCAAAGCTTGATAGGTCTACTGCCCGAGAGTGGGAACGATTTAAAATGTCATGCAATTCATTAAAACTAGATGATATCAAAGATTTCTTATATAAAAGAGCAGATTTCTTGGAAACCTTTGAATTAAACCATGGTTCCAAATCTATTAAGAATAACAATTATGGAACAAACAAGCATTATTCTTTGATTTCTACAAATCATAAATGCAATTTCTGTAAAAAACAACATTTAATTTATTCATGTCCTGATTTTCTACAATTAACAGTTCCAGAAAGGATTAAAAAAGTGAAAGATTTGAAGCTCTGTGAAAATTGTCTTTGCACAGGTCATTCAGTAAATAAATGTAAGTTACGATCCTGTAAAATCTGTAAAAATAGGCACAGTAGTTTACTTCATCAAGTTAAGGAAACAGAGGTCGTACCAGATTCTTCAGTAGTTATGTCTAGCCATGACAAACAAAGTAGTGTTCTTCTACCTACAGTTCGGTTGTATGTTTACGATGCAAATGGTTCGATGCATTTAGTTAAGGCCGTTTTAGATAGCGGTTCCCAATCCAATTTTATTTCTGCAAAAATGTGCAACAAATTAGGTTTAAATAAGGAACCTACACATGTTTCTATTGCCGGAATAAATGATTCTGGATCAACATTTAATCACAAATGTCAGATTACAATTAAATCTATTTATAACGATTATAGTGTAAAACTTACCTGTTTGGTTATTCCGCAGATTGCTGGTAATCTTCCTGCCTATGAAATTGATACCGTAGATTGGAAAATTCCTTCTACCATTCAATTAGCAGATCCTGATTTTTCTAAACCTTCTGAAGTTGATTTACTCCTAGGAGCTAGTCACTTTTGGGAATATCTAGAAAGAGGGCAATTACAATTATCAAAACACTTACCTGTTCTCCAGAACACTAAGTTCGGATGGATTGCTTCAGGTTTGGTTCCAAAAAATGCTTCTCAGTTGCACTGTTATTTTTCACAGAATATTTCCTGTGATCTTCGCCAGTTCTGGGAAATTGAAGAGCATGAATGTCCCACACAATTATCGAAAGATGATGCAGATTGTGAAAGATTTTTTAAAGAAACCATTGCTCGTCAAGATGATGGTAGATTTATAGTTAGAATTCCATTGAAATATCCTTCTTCTCAATTGGGTGATTCGAAGCAGTCAGCAATTAAAAGACTATTGCAATTAGAACACAGATTTATTTCTGACCCAATTTTGAAGGAAGAATATTCAAGATTTATGCAAGAGTATTTAGACTTGGGACATATGACTAAAATAAAGGAAACATCCTCCAATGATTATTTTCTTCCTCACCATGGAGTTGTAAGGAAAAGCAGCTTAACAACCAAATTAAGAGTAGTATTTAATGGCTCAGCGCAATCATCGTCAGGTTGGTCTGTAAATGATCTTCATCATGTAGGTCCACCAGTGCATACACAATTATTTTCTATATTATTACAGTTCAGACAACATCCCATTGCTGTTTGTGCAGATATAGAAAAAATGTATAGACAGATCCTTGTGCATCCTGATGATAGACACCTGCAAAATATTGTATGGAGATTCGATTCTGATCTAGAAATAGATACTTATTCACTAAATACTATTACTTACGGTACAGCTTCAGCTCCCTATCTTGCCATTAGATGCTTAAAGCAACTTGCTCATGAGGTTGAAAATGAATATCCTGTCATCTCTAACATTATTAATAATCATTTTTATGTAGATGATTTAATTATCAGTTTTACTTCTGAAGAAGATGCTATTGCTACTTGTAAGACTTTAAAAATGATTTTACAGCAAGCATGTTTTCCGTTGAGGAAATGGATTTCAAATAGTAGTAATGTTTCACAATCTTTTAAGGATGAAAATGATCCAACTAGTGTAATAAGTTTTAGTCATGACAAGCAAATTAAAACCTTAGGTGTTGTATGGAATAATATTTCAGACACATTTTCTTACCAGATTTCTGCTAAGTCTTCCATTTGTCCTATAACAAAAAGAACTATTTTGTCAGAAATATCAAAGGTCTTCGACCCCCTTGGCCTGGCAAGCCCCTGCATTATTTTGGGAAAAATCATAATACAACAGCTATGGACTTTGCATTTAGATTGGGATGATACCGTTCCAATAGATTTATATGAAAAATGGATTATTTTCAGAAAACAACTTCATGTGCTTAATATTATTCAGATTTCATGTCATTTTACTTGTTCCAACCCAGTTTCAGTTGAAATTCACGGATTTTGTGATTCATCTAACTCTGCGTATGGAAGTTCTATTCATATTCGAAGTATTGACAATTTTGGTAACACTCATGTTAACTTATTATGTGCTAAAAAGGTTACACGCTCATGTGTTACTTGTTTTAAATCAAAACCGCATGCAATTAACCCGATTATGGCTAATCTTCCGCGAGAGAGAGTTACAGAAACTCCTGCATTTAGCATAGTTGGTGTTGATTATGCCGGCCCTATTTTAATTAAAGATAGAAGAGGTCGTGGATCAAAAGTTTCAAAAGGTTACATTTGTCTGTTTGTCTGCTTTGTGAGTAAAGCTGTCCATTTAGAATTAAGCTCTGATTTGAGCACACAATCATTTTTGGCTTCTCTCAAGCGCTTTATATCAAGACGAGGTAAACCGACACAAATATGGTCTGATAATGGCACAAACTTTCAAAAAGAATTGTATGATTTGTTTCAATTTTTCAAGGTTCATGAACATGATATTGTTAGCCATTGTGCTATTGAGTCATTTACGTGGAAATTTATACCCCCAAATTCTCCACATTTTGGTGGATTGTGGAAGTCTGGGATTAAAACTGTTAAATTCCATTTAAAAAGAGTATTACAAGAAACTAAACTTACCTACGAAGAATTATATACTGTATTAACTCAGATTGAATCAGTACTGAATTCAAGACCATTATATCCACTCTCTTCCGATCCCAATGATCTCACTCCTTTAACTCCGTCTCACTTGTTGATTGGAAGACCATTAACTACTCTACCAGAAATGAATCTGCAACCAGTACCAATTAATCGGTTGTCTCGAGTTCAGTTTCTGCAGTCATTGTACCAAAGTTTTTGGAATAGATGGTCTACGGAGTATCTATCCATTCTTCAACAACGAAGTAAATGGAAGCATCCAGGGCAACGTCTTCAGATAGGAGCTCTTGTTCTGATTAAACAAGAAAACCTTCCACCCAGCCAATGGATTCTAGGTAGAATCACAGAGGTGCATCCCGACAGTGAAGGTGTCGTTCGTGTAGCAAGCGTGCGAACATCCAAAGGAATTTATAAGCGAGCAGTTGTAAAGTTGTGTCCGCTGCCCATTACTGAAGAACAGCCTGAAAGAAAACCTGATTAATTAATAAGAATTTTGCTCAATGTATTAACTTACCATTTGAATTTTATTTATGATTTATACGTACTTACCTGTAAATTTAGTTTTGAACGTAGTTCAACGCGGGGAGTATGTTCGGATATTTCCTTAATTTTGTAAACTTGGCAAACACTACAATGACATTTTGTTGCCAAGTAGAAAAACAATAAAGTATGTAAACGAACAGCAATAAATTAGAAACTGATGAAACTGTCAAGTCTATTCAATTAATGCTTCTAGCACAGTAGTAATATTAAAAAACCAAGTAATACAGTCCACTAAATCGAAGCCACCCTAACATTAACTTTTACAATGCGTCCCCGGATCGACCCAACGATAGGTGCAAAAGATTAAAAAAATATAGGATTAGTATTTTATCTTCTGGGATTAAGCCATTTTTTGGTTAAAAAGTAAATTTTCTCGCAGATTTAATTTTGAAAAATCATGCGTAAGGCGCACATTAAGATTAACTTTTTTGAGCTAATAATAATAAAACGCTATTTTCAATTTTTATTTTTGACAAGGCCAAATGCCAGCGCTTCAACCGCCATACGGCCTTCTTCGGTGGCTTTACAAGTATAACTAAATTAAAACACTAAAAAACATTTTGACATATGGTAAACATTGATACACAGTTGCGTGGTGACGGAAATGAATTGGTTTAAATCACATTTTTGACTTTACCATTGCTACAATTGGATAATTGGCTATGTTAAATTTGTAACCTGTTTCAATATTATGTAGTGCTAGTGCAGATTTTTCTCAATTTCTATTGTTTACGTGGTACATATATTCTTTGAATTAAATATTTGGATTACGTTTTGTTTAACCAATGTACTTTTTAGGGCAGTTACAGCATTTAATTTCATAAATTCCGGATTTGTTTAACGGGTCTTTGTTATCAAGGGTGTTGCCAATAAGTTTCTTAATGTATATTTGTTCCCAAAAGCAAGATTAATATTAAATTTAGAAAATGAAATTTGAAATTTATGTTCTATTGAAGGATGGTATGTAAATTTTCTATGGAATATGGTTTCTTTTTCACGTCAAAGATACGTGTGAGATTGCAAATTTAATTTATATTTGTGTTTGTTTAATAACTTAGTAATCATTTCCTTTTTGTATCCGTTTGAGTTGGCTAAATTATAAATATTTGATAGTTCATTTCTGTAATTTTCTGTAGATAATGGAACATTAAGTAATCTATGTATCAAACTATTAAAGACGGACATTTTGTACTTGAATGGCGTACAAGAATTGTTTTTGATGTAATTATCTGCATATGTCGGTTKTCTGTAAATATTAAACGTGATTCTTTCATCCTTTCTTGAAATTTTTAAATCAAAACAAGGCAATTGGGAATCCTTTTCTAGTTCAAAAGTGAAATTTATTGATTGATATAATGAATTTAATTTCTGTGTAAAATTATCAATATTAACGTTATTGTCTATTATGGCAAAAATATCGTTTACATATCTATACCACAATATCGGAAATTCATTTGTAGTTTTGAGATTATTTTCAAGGTAGTTTAAGAAAAGGTTAGCTAAGAAAGGTGAAAGAGGGTTTCCCATTGCCAATCCAAATATTTGTTTATAAAATTATTGATTAAATATAAATGCGTTTTGTTCGATGCACAGTTTTGTTAACTTCAAGTATAAGTCAATGACCACTCTATCGAGTTTATTTTGTTCAAGAAAATCTCCAAAATATTCTAAAGCTTGAGGTACTGGCACGCTATTGAACAATGATTCGCCCTCAAGCAAGTACAAAATGTCCGTCTTTAATAGTTTGATACATATATTACTAAATGTTCCATTATCTACAGCCAACTCAAACGGACACAAAAAAGAAATGATCACGAAGTTATTAAACAAACACAAACATAAATTAAATTTGCAATCTCACACGCATCTTAGCCGTGAAAAAAAAACATATTCCATAGAAAATTTACATACCATCCATAAATAGAACATAAATTTCAAAATTTATTTTCTAAATTTAATATTAATTTTGCTTTTAGGAACAACTACTCATTAAGAAACTTATTAAGCAACACCCTTAATAAAATTAATAAATGCTGTGACTGCCCAAAAAAGTACATTGGGCAAACAAGACGTAATACAAATATTAGATGCAAAGAACATATGTACCACGTAAACAATAGAAATGGAGAAAAATCTGCACTAGCACTACATAATATTGAAACAAGTGACAAATTTAATATAGCCAACGTAAAGAACATAAAAACGTGAACACGCGCCAACTTCAACCCCTTAGAGGCCATTTACATGAAACGCAATTCTAGCCATCTGTTAAATACGGATCTCACACCCTTAAATAATCCACTTGTAGCAATAGTAAAGTCAAAAATGTGATATAACAAATTATTTTCCCACACCGGGCAACTGTGTATGAATGTTTACCATATGTCAAAATGTATTTTAGTGCTTTAATTCAGTTATACTTGTAGTAAAGCCACCGAAGGAGACCGTTTGGGGGTTGAAATGCTGGCATTTGGCATTGCCAAAAATAAAAATTGGAAGTAGGATAAAAACATTAAAACATATTATTATTGTGTAATAACTTCTAATAAACTCTACTATTCATTCTTTTTTGGGCTCTTATTTCGCATATTTTTGTTTTCATATAACTATTAGACACATTAGGGATAATAAAATAATTGTTCAAAAAGAAAATAACATAATAATAATAATGTTTAGGAAAAAGATAAGAAAATATGACATAGTATCAAGGTAGGCGCAGAGCACGTTACATAATTACTAGGATTTATAGAACAAAACAGAGGCCAGTTCTATTTACAATAATACATCGTACGTTTATTAAGTGGATAATCAGTTTCTCAGTTTACGGTATCTATGAGATACCTTCTAGACGGTTGCGACAGAGATGCCCCGAGTCGCTCGCATACGTCATTTCTAACGTCTAAACCTACTTAAAAGCTGTCAGCAATATGGTACACATGTATCAATGTAGATGTAAGCCACTAAAATTCTGTACTTCAACGAGGTTCGTATTGCTGAATATATTACTTCTTAAAATATAAATATTTGGTTCCATCTTTATTAGGGAATGCACAATATATTAGTAAACCTCTAAACCTGAACCAGCGTCAGGTTGCAAGGAACATCAGCTGATAAAATGAACTTTCATGACAATTCACGGTCAAGGTCAACTAGCAATATACAATTGACTGGATACGTACGGTCAATCCTGAGCCAAGAGTTACATGCGGTCAATGACTCCAACCCTGACATTGACCGTGAATATTGATGGTCAGTGTATATATGTAGGTTCAGTAACGCCTTTGAAATAAAAGGACTGGCGTAAATATTCAGTATGTGTATAAATGCATGTAATTACAGCCATTTTAAGAATGTCTGTTTAGTGAGGAGTTTGTCCACGCGTACATTATGGCACCAGACCCAAATGTTAATTAATCTATTGATGATTGGCGTAGATAAACGCAGCATCTTCTAAGAAAGTGTCGATTCTCGCTAAAACGGTAAAGTTTTTAAAGATGAATCCAAAATCAATATTTTTTGTATACATCAAGAATCTCTAAGTGATATTATAATTGTGAACAAATTTAAAGAATATAAGCATTGCTTAATGAACGTTGACTACTACTGCTTTTCAATTTTTATACTTACATATAACTTAAAATTCTGGAAATTTGAAATAACGGTTTTAATGACCGTACCATTATTTTACAAAATATAAACTTTAAATATTCGGATATCCATTAAATAGTTAGTTATCTGTACTACCCTTCTAAAAATATAATGTTTTCGTCTTATTTTGATTAGCTCTATATCCCTTCAGATTATGTCTGCAAATTTAGGGCCATCTTGCATAATGAGAAATATAAAACTGCTAAACAACGACACTAAGATAGACCGTAGTTTCAAGGAATTTTGAATATCGTACGACAATGATGTCTGATTAGGATGAACTACTTTGAGTAGTGAGTAGACCTACGTGATTTTAAATAATATCTGGTAACAGCTTGTTGGCAAATGGCATTATGTTAGTCATAGAGAACCAACATTTTGATTTTCTACGGTGCCATCGTCTCGGCTTTAATATTTACATGTGTCTCAAAATTGCAGTTTCAGTTCATCATAAGATCACAGTTTATTCTATTTTACCGATTTGCCGATTGCCTCCCGTACTTACATTTTTTGTTAGGTAACCGTTTACATTTAAAATTCAAGAACACTTTGTAACTCATCACCAGCAATTATGAATAATATAGCTCAATTAAATAGCTTGGAAACAAGATTATTGTTTCAATGTGCTTTGTTTCCGTTTTTACACGAAAAATAAAATGTCTTGTATTATATTGTAGTAGTCCTGATGAAGATCTGAAGTAAAGATCGAAAGCTTGACGTTGGAGAATAGAGTGTTCTTAACTCAATAACAATAGGTCGAATAGCCCCAAAATATAAAAAGTAATTTCAACTACGACCGCTACTATCTTGAATTATTTTTTTATAGAGATATAGACATAGAACACCTTGCGTATTTTTGCCCTTTTTTTAAACTAAAAATAAAGGTCAGTTTGTTAACCATGCATGTGCATGATCCGAGTTACATCGCATTTGAAGATATTTGAAGTTTTTTTTTTTAACAATTTGACTTTGCAGCGCTCTGGAAATCATAGTTTAGTGGCGGAAAGTAAAACCATTGAGTATAACTAGAGTGCTAACCTTACGGACTAAACATGCCTACCGCGATATGGATATAAAGTTTTGTTTCTTGGATACAAAGTGTTTAGTAGCAAGCGTGCTTAAGCTGTTATGCGACAGGTGGCGCACCACTGTAAGTAGAAAACAGCACGCTTTTGCATTCCTAAAGTGGGGACTCTCATGTCATCATGTTACACCCTCMCCTGCGTTGCCAGACATAGAGAATTGTCCCTACTCCTAGCGATTACCTATTTCTCATATAACGACACGGGATGTATTTTTTAATTCATCTTTATGCTGGAAATCTGAAGTAGAAATGGAACTCCTCATACGTTTTACAGATGAATCCTTGAGAAAAAAATATTTTTCAAGATCACAGGTGCTTTTTGCATATTCATAAACTGTTCGCATTGTTTGTTGCAGAAAAGGCTTAAGATCTGCAAACTGCAGAATCCCTATATTTATAAATATCAGTGCTGCCATTTGTGGCTAACGACAACACTATAAGTACTTAAAATATTTTGGTAGAAAAGGATCTGTTAAGTTATGCTGTAAGCCAGAAGCCCTGACATACTGTGTTATCCTCGTTTCGGTCGTTAATACAATTATTATCTGTGACTGACGATGACTGAATGAGTGAATTCCTATAAACCTCTGTACTAGAAGGACTCATATGAATATCTATTGGAGATTCCCCAACTTCAATAAATGAGTGTTTCAAACGTTCCTAAAGGTGTCTGGTGATTTGTTCACCAAATTGTTCACCAAATGGTGCAATATATAGTATAATTCGCGTTCCAAATCTGTGGTGCTGCCTCTACTGATTGTCCAAAAATGAAAGAAAAAGAAGTATTAATGGTTTGCAGTTGTCGAAAACCAAACCACACGTGTTAAAAATATATACATAGAGGATCCTCAAATAATATGGAGTCTGAAATTTAGTAGATGGGTTTCGGCTAAGTATTAAAATGTTTGGGATAAAATACAATATTATAAATGGGGATGAAGACAGTAGTACATACAAGAAAATCATTGAAACTAGACCTTACAAAAACTTCAAAGTTGAAAAATTGAATGTAGAMATCATTTACTCAGATATTTTTTCAATAAATTTAACGAGCGATACTTCATATCCTTTGCAGAACCGAAAATTATTAGACCAAAATATGGATCTTATAAAACTGGCAATGAAATATACAGAAAAAAATTAAGCTCAAGCCCTATTTCATGAACATCAGGATAATTTAATGATAGTAATTAATTCTTAGTATATTGTTGTCAATAAAAAGGAATGAATAACATAATATTTTACAGCAGTTAAATAAGAGATTCTAAAAACAAATACAAATACGCTCGACGCTTGTAATTTGACGTTTATAACGTTTTCACTCGATTGCAGCAAAAGTCCTCGGCGGGAAAAGAATACATTTTTCAATTGAGATTTATTTTGCATAGGCAGTTGTTCGGTAAAATGAGAAAATAATTCGCCATGTTAAGACGGTTAAGTAGATAAAACGTCAGCAAATACTTTGAAAGAAAAATGTGAGATTTATTATAGTCGAGAAGTTAAAGACATTGTAATAAAAAAATTGCGAGTATGAACAATATTATCAAGAAACAAACTTCATCAACTACTTTGACAAGCCAGCTTAAGCATATATTCTGGATAATTAAACAGATACGAAGCTCGGCTAAAAAATTAGACGAAGAAACGCATTTTCCAAATTTAAGCAAAAAATAGATCAAAATAACTTAAATGTTCTATCTGGCGTACACGGGAAAATATTGTAACTAGTTAAAAAGAATTTGAAGGTAAGTATGAGGATGTGCCAGTTTAAACCTGTGGTCTTTTTATTGACCTAATTTAAAGTTTTTTTGGGAGCTTCACAGGATGATCTTTAGATAAAAAAGCGATCGCAGTGGTCCTTTACTGCTTTGAAGTTGTGGTTGTCTATGACGAAGCAATTGTTACTAAAATATTACGCTTTGGAAAAGTTACTTAATTATACATTATTGATAAATACGTTAACATTAAAATCTTCCTAATTAAGGGGTAATCGACTTCTTATCTTAAAATATTGTTTATTCTTCTTTCATTCTATTTTTATTTCAACTCTTCGTCACGGCTTCTATCAAAAATTTACAATGGTACTTAGGTATAAAACATGTAATTAAATCTTACTGAAAGTGAGGTCTATAGTACGGGGCCAACTTTCAGATTTTGTGATTAATCTGTCCAAAATTAATACTAATGGAACGTATTTTGCATGTTTTAGTTGGCGCCGTATTATAGACCTCATTTTCAGTAAGGTTTAGTTACATGTTTTATACCTAAGTACCATTGTATATGTTTTATAGAAGCCCTGACGAAGATTTGAAATAAAAATCGCCACGTCAAACTAATTAATTAAATTTCAAAATATTTTCAAACTCGTTTGTGTGCCAAAAAACTGTCTTTCACTGGTTGTTTCTGAGGTAAGTTTATAAAATCGTCAAATTTCTTTTTATATTTACCTATGGATTTGAAAATATCACCTACTTTAATTGAAGTTTCTAACTCGTTATTAAGAATTATTCTCTTGTGTCAGTAGTAAAACTCCCTTGCTCTTAAGAAAATAACGTATATTATATATTAGTTACATGTTTCTAATTTTTTTAATAGAAAAAAAGGAAAATTTTTACCTACTTGAAATTCCGTACTTTTATTAAAAAGAGCAGTTTTATATCGAGTGCATCACGAAGTTAGAAGGCCTAGAAGAGAAGTTAGCGTACTTTTTTAATAATTTGTAATTTAATCTAACAATTGTAACTTTAAAGTGCAAATAATTAGTTCGAAGTGACAATTACCAGTTTGAAATGGCAATTGCATCACCTGTATCTCTTTAAAGTGCCAGTACACGACTAGACCATAAAACGCGGCTGCAAAAAACGCATCAAAGGTAAAAAATATACAGGGTGTCCTCGGAATAAAAATTTTTCCATTGACTCTTTGAAGTTTGCTGTAAAGCGACTCATTCGCCCCTAAAAATTGATTTTTTGATTGAAAAGCACTACACCACTATTACTTTGTGAAATCGCAAACATGTTATTGAAGCTGACAACGCTTGAAAAGTGATAGAATTGCAATTTTAAAAACTTTCTTTAGAATAAAAAATCTCCGAAAATGCTTTGTTTTTGATATACAAGGTGTTGAAGTTGAATTTAAAAAATGACCGAGCAGACATATTGTATTTATAATTGATTAGAGATTATAAAATTGTATTAGTTTTATCTAAAAGTCAACATATCTAAAAGTTCTATTAAAAAGAGGGGGTGTATATTACCCCAGTGCACGCCACTGGTGCTTTAGAAATCCCCCGATTACTTTTTCTTATTGTAATGATATCTTTTATAGTTCGGGAATAGTATGAAAAAATCATTTTTCGAAATTCAATTTGAACACCCTGTGTACTCGTATATCACAATTAAAGCGTTTTCGGATTTTTTTTATTCGAAAAAAATCTTTAAGATTGCCTTTTCTATCACCTGTCAAACCTTGTTGGTGTATTTCGAGGACATCTTGTATATTGAAAACTACTAATTGTTTTTAAAAATACGCGTGCTATAAATGAATAGAAGGACGACATAGAAATTGCAATCACGGCTGATAAAATCTAGATTTTTTATATGTAGATTACTGTAATAGCAATAAAATTTACTGTGCTGTTAAATTCAAGAAGGCTTATTTTTTAAAGAGTGTGCTTACATGTGGATTGATATTTCATTTTACTATTTAAAAATAGAAACAGTATGAATCGGGCAGACTTAAAAGGAGAAATAAACGCAAAATGTGATCTATGATCTTCAACAAATCAGTTGATAAGTGGCGAGCAATGCAGGATATGTCAAGAGAGCATTTACAAAATTTTTACAACATTGGCTCCTGCACCACTTAATTTTAAAGCTGTATATAAAATAAAAACAACACTTAGCTAATTTCCTATTGCTTTTGTACACCCAACCTCTTTTATTGCAATATTTTTATTTTTATGTAGTTTTGTGTTTTTGCGACAGATGAGATTGCTGCCTAAAGCTGCGTCCTCACTGAGTCGACACTGTCGATCGATTCTGTCGATCGACAGTGTCGACTCAGTGAGGACGTGGCAAACGACCATGACGATCGACAAAATAAATCGATCGACGTGTCGATTTGTTTTCCATCGCCTGTCGGTAAACATCAAAGAGCAGTCGATCGACTGTGGACTGTGGACCTGTTTTCGACGTTTGACATTCGACATTCGACAAACTGTTTTAACCATATTTTACGTCTTGGCTTGTTGACATCGTAGTATTCGTGTTTTGTGGTATTCGTATTATAGACATTGAAGAAATGGAATGGGAGCAAGATAAAGTCATAGCCTTTATTGAGGCATATAAACTGAAAAAGAATCTATGGGATTCCAAAATGAAAAACTATAAGAACAGAAACTTGAGGCACGATGCCCTGATGGAAATTGCTAAACAATTTAACATGGAGAAGCAAGCTGTAGAACAAAAAATTAAAAATCTTCAGAGTCAATTTTCAAGAGAATTGAAAAAAATAAAGGATAGCAAGAAATCTGGCACTGGTACCGAGGATGTGTATACAAGTAAATGGTTTGCTTTTGAAAGTTTGAAATTCTTACTGGACAAAAATAAGCCCAGGGAGATGTTGGACTCAGAGCCACAGGTATGTAGATTTTGAGAACTAAAAACTTAATTTTTATTTTTAAATTTATGTTGTCAAACAATACATTTTAACATATTTCGTATTGCCACGCAACTTCTCCTTCGGGTGTCATAAAATAGTCTCTTAAGGTGTTTCTCACTTGCTGGGCTTGCAGTGCACTTCGTCTGGGTATTCTGGGTAAATCTGCTAAGCCAGGGTGAGTATCATTTCTCCAAGCTCCTGGAATAACGTCTCTTGAATCAGAGCAATCAGAATCGAATGTTCCAGGAGGGTTGTAAATGCTTTTAGATGCACTTTTTCTAAGAAAATTGTGCAAGTAACATCCTGCTAACGTCACCTTGCAAGCGGTTTGGGGTTCCAATAGCAATGGTTTACGAAATATTCTAAATACGTTAGATATTAATCCAAACACATTTTCTGATATTCTTCGAACCCTGCTGAGGCGATAATTAAATACTCTTTCGGTAGAACCTTTAGTGTGATTTCCTGCATATGGTTTCATTATATTTTTTGACAAAGGAAATGCATCGTCTTCAACAAAAACATATGGGCTTTTTAGTTCACTATTTGGGAGTTGATTTTCTTCAGGTAAATGCATTGTATTGTCCTCTAGAATCTTATTAAATGTGGTACTACTAAACACGCCACCATCTGAAATGCGCCCTTGGCATCCCACATTAACGTAAATGAAGTTGTAATTTGCATCAACTACGGCAAACAATACAATACTAAAAAATCCCTTGTAATTAAAAAATTCACTGCCACTGTTTATTGGAGCCTGCAACGATATGTGTTTTCCGTCCATAGCTCCGACGCAGTTCGGAAAATTCCAACGATTGTGATAGTCTTCGGCAACGGCTTTCCATTCTGCTTCGTTTTTAGGCATCTGAAATTAAAAAAAAAGTAATTTTAATACTTTTAATTTTATTTTTTAATCTTTAAACTGAAAATAGTTACAACAGTAGTAAAATAAAAAATATTTATATTACAGATTTCATCGGTAATGGATGCCGTGGACGATGCCAACGATGTGGATAACACTGATGACCTTGAGAATACGCAAGATTGCATTTTAAATGATAAAAACAACAGCTCACAAGACTCTACTATGAGTAACTCACAGGCCAATAATGTTGAAAAAGCAAAGGACAATGTTACTCCAAAAAAACAGTTCAAGTCTCCAACTCTTGCCCATGTACCATCAAGGAAAAGAAGATTCGATGACTCAATGGTCAATGAAGCATACGAAGCAATGAAGCAAACATTAGCTGCAAAAAAACCAAAGGATGTGTTCACCATATGTGGCGAAGAAGTGGCTGTGACATTAAGAAACTTGCCTACTACTTATGCTCAAGCTATAGTGCAACACAAAATAAGTACGCTTTTGTTTGAAGCAAAATTGGGAAATTATAATTATCCCGTAGCACAACAACCACAGCAGCAGGCTCCTCAGGCTCAGCATCGGCAGTATTATCCTCAGTCTCAGGAACAGCACTATTATCGTCAGTCTCGGCAATATTTTTCGCCTCCAGCTAATTCCGGTGGCTTACTAACGATTTTACCGCCGCAACAGTCGCCGGAATCATATTCCTCATGCGCTTCTGGTAATCCCCCAACTCCGGCACCGTCAACTTCTACAATGTCTACTGATGAAGATGAAGCTGTGGATAATTTCCTCACCCAGCTGCAAACTCCACGACATCATACGTCACAATAAACATAGATATGTGCGGTACTATTTTCATTTAGGATTTACTTTAAATATTTAGTTTTAGCTTATTTGTACTACTGTTATTTGTTCTTATTTACTCTTTGTGGTCGTTAAAATTTGATTAAAAAGTAGCTATACTAGGTATTTCTTTTTTATATGTATCTCGTAAATAATAATAAATATTAAGTACTTACCTTTATATATTCTTGTAATACATCAATAAGGGCTTCGCACACCTCCGGAACAATTTTGGAAATCGCCTGTTTTGAAATTTTGAAAAGATACATTAGTGAATGGTACGAATCTCCAGTTGATAAAAATCGCAACGTTACAGCAAGACGCTCCGTTATGGGAATGGCAGGTCTACAATTGGTATTTTCTTTACAAATTTTTGGCCCGATTTTTTGTAATAAATATTCAAATTCACTTTCCGACATTCGAAAAAATTTCTAAATCCACCATTACACCTGTATTCAAGGCTCAATATGTTGACATCATCTTTCCTTAAATCTTCTATCAAATCGCTAGCATTGTATCTAACCTTACTTCGCAGGCTTGGTCTAACCCAAAATCTTCTTTTACGGGGAATTTTTCTCTTTTTGGCGATAATAATATAAGCGGCACAAGCAACTAATGCGTCATCTTCGTCTGACATGTTGATTTCGACTGATCGACAAACATTTCTGTCGATCTGGTGTGGACAGATGCAGTTTTGTCGACTTGTTAATCAACACTGTCGATCGACAGTGTCGACTCAGTGAGGACGCAGCTTAATAGTCAGCAGTGGCCGGCAGTCGCGAGCCAACTCGCATCTAGCCGGACGAGGATATTTTGGCTGGGAGGCTTCGCACTTGCGCGCTGCTATCGCTAGCTTTGCGCGCGCGAAGTGAATGTTGTGGTTAMTTACGGAAGACGGTAGGCATTGTCCATTTATCCGAAAACAAATTAATATCACTGCGTGTTTCAAGTGTGTGTTGTCGTTGTGACAATAGGTTGTATTGGTAACTATGGAATCATCTACGACTTGTAAAATTTGTAAGAAAAATTATTCGAAGTATTCTAACCTTCGCTTGCACTTGAAAAAGATCCATCCTGGTAAGTTATAAATAATTGTAGCAGTTTTGGCGACGATTTCATACGCTTTGAACTTTACTCAGATCTTTTGGAAGATTTAGCCCCCAAAAAGGTTTACAATCGTAAAGCCGTTTGCAACGAGTGCAATACATTTTTTTCTAAATATTCTAATCTGAAGGCACACGTCAAGACTTTTCATCCAGGTAATATATAGTGTTAATATTGTAAGAATCTAATAACTAATAGGTTCGTTGTATATTTCTAGACAAACTAGATGTCTTGGTAAAGACAAATATTATCCCTATACATGTAACGAGTGCAAAAGAAACTTTTCTGATTTAAAAAATTTCAAATCCCACACCAGGACACATCAGATTTCTGAAAATACAAACACAGCTGCATTCACTTGTCCTTTGTGCCAGTTTAAAGATTATTCGAAATCAAAATTAATGGATCACTTTAAAACAAGACATGACATTTCTGTAGAAGTTGAAATCAAAAAGTTTAAATCTTTCGACGACTTTAATTTGTGGAAATCGGCAGAAGAAAAGAGGACGAAATCAAGTTTTGTTAACAAACACGGATCGTACGCTACTTCCAATTATGTAAAAAAACTTTATGAGTGCCACCGATCTGGAAAATACATTTCCGAAGGAAGTGGTTTGAGGCACCTTAAAACTCAGGGCAGCAACAAAATAGGTGCATTTTGCCCAGTCGCTATTACCTTGACGGTGGAAGAGGAAATGTATAAGATTAGTTACATTAAAACCCATGTTGGACACGACAATGACTTAGGACACTTGTTTTTAAATAAGGAAGACAGAGAAGAAGTTGCTAGCAAAATAGCTGCCAAGATACCACTACCCACGATTTTGGACGACATTCGAGACACGATTTGCAGCAGCAATTTCGAGAGATTGCATCTCATCACTAAAAAAGACCTTTATAATATCGAGCAGACGTATAATCTTAATGCCACGTCAGTAAGACACAAAGACGACGCAATTAGTGTTGATTCATGGGTCAATGAAGTCCAAGATAGCAATTGCGTAGTTCTTTATAAGCCTCAAGGTGTAACATCAGATGAACACGTACATCTGAAAAAGGGTGATTTTGTCCTAATTATAATGACCGATGGCCAGAAGGAAATACTTGAAAAATTCGGTAATGACTGTGTATGTATAGACGGAACACATGGCTTAAATAGTTACGGCTTTGAATTAATTACACTACTGGTTCTTGACGATATGCGAGAAGGATTTCCAACCGCCTTTATGATATCCAATCGTTCCGACGAAGAAGTTTTGTACATATTTTTCGCCTGCATTGAAAAGCGGATCGGCTTCAAATTAGCGTCAAATGTGTTTATGTCTGACATGGCAGAAGCCTTTTTTAATGCATGGTTACGAGTAATGTATCCACCAAAATATAGGTAAGCTTCTAACGGTAGATATCTCCTAATTATTGTATTTGCGAGATAACTTTTCAGACTATTCTGCATCTGGCACGTCGACAGGGCTTGGAGAGGCAATCTAAATAAAATTAATTCAAAAGAAATGCAGGTGGGTACCGTACAGTAAACTTACGAAGCATTAAGCATCTGACATATTTATATGTTTGTTTGTTTATAGGAAGAAACTTACAAACAATTACGTACCTTACTCCAGGAGACAGACGAACAGGCATTTTTACTTATGATGCAAAAGTTTCTACAAAATTTGTTGAGAAATGAAGACACAATGGAATTTGGGAAATATTTTAAAACGCATTACGCTAGCAAGGCTAAGTCTTGGGCTTACTGTTACCGATTACACTGTGGTATTAACACGAACATGCACATTGAACGTATGCACTACACCATCAAGTATCTTTACTTAAAAGGAAAGCATAATAAGAGACTAGACAAGGCCATTGGTGCAATCCTAAAGTTTGTTCGTGATAAGCTCTTCGATCGACTAATCACAATAAATAAAGGTAAATTAAGTGGCAAAATCAAGGAACTAAGAGTGAGACACAAATCCAGTCAATCATTGGACTTAAATTTGGTGGTACCAACTGACACCGCCTGGCAAGTTCCATCGTCGTCTTCAGGAGAGATTTATTTAGTAGAACAGCGAAAGAGCGAATGTCACTGCAAACTTGTATGTTCGGAATGTGATGCTTGTTTGCACAAGTATTCATGTACTTGTATAGACTCAAGTATAAAGTATAACATGTGCAAACATGTTCACTTAGTGTGCCGATATCAGAAACAAGTTTTAGAAGCAAATCCCATGGCGGCTACTGAGAAAATGGATTTGGACATTAACAAAGGTACTTATGCATTCTTTTAGTTCATAGGTTTGATTTATACAAGATGTTCCAAGTAGCCACACATAGGTACCTAGTAATTCGATTAACAGCAATGCAGAGTTTTGAGGTCGCTAGTAAATCAATATTTAATAACCTCGTTTATTTATGTTTCTAAACGCCCATCTACCTACCCTATTTCGACTGGCGTGGGTTACATCTTTCTTGTTTTAGGTGACTATGATTTAATAATCGATGAATCTAAATCTACATCAACTGTCACTGAAATACCGACCATAGTTGAAATTTTGGGCAAGAGTGGAGGCAATAGCAGTGGCAATTTAGAAGAAGAAAAACGCAGCTTCAAAATCTGGCTGTGTACTCAAGTTGACAGGATATCTTCAATGGAGCAACTTGCTGCTGCAAAACGAATCAATGCACCCTTAGAGCCAACATTAAATGCTTTAGTAAGGAATGAGGAACGCGCTCGCGGACTGGTAGTACTTGACAATAAACGCATTCCACATAATAAGAAAATACCAACTCAAAGATGCCAGTTTTCTACCAAAAAGAAAAATAAGTCGGACAAACGCAGTTTAAAAAAGCCGTGTGATTCGGATATAAATACTAAGGCATTGCAATTATTACATCCGCAATAAATTATTGTTTTTCAGGGATATTTTCATTTCATTTACCTACACGCGCTTATCCGCAATAGCACCTATTTGTTTCTTGTTTGAAGGAGAAACGCCTACCTTCTATATTCGCGCAAAAAGGTAGCATCGCGCGCATGTACAAAGCCTCCCAGCCAAAATATCCTCGTCCGGCTAGACGCGAGTCGCGAGCCAACGATCATTTTCGCAATCACAACGAAAGATGCAACCGCGACGACATGTACCGTGTATTACTGTTCCCCCTCCATCGCTTGGTTGCTGCGATATGTACTTGAAGTTGGGTTAAAATCCGCAAACGGAGCCACTTTCTTGAGCTTGTGTTATGAATCTACCAACCGTCAAACTTAACGCGGGGCAAGGGGATTGTGGTTCATACGCCCATAGGTGGTTAGCACTCTAGTTATACTCAATGGTAAAACTAATCGAAAAATGCGGATTTTGACATTTAATGACGTAGAAATAAATAAGTATAATTCTATCTATAAAGTTACCTACTGTTGAAAATTACATTACCTTGTCCACTTGGAAACCGTTTCAGTTAAACTGAAAAATTTTAAATAGCTAATTAACAGTCTTTCATGCTTAATCTATCGGCGAAATCGCATTTTTCTAACTTTTTTATTTTCCGAGATATTGTTTTTCTCTGATTCAAATATCTCCAGAAAGGCATAACGCATGCCTCATACGTGACTGACAAACTGACTTTTATTTTCAGTGAAGAAGTGTCTGTCTTATATAAATTTGGGAGCAGTAAGAAAAATGGCACATTTTGTGGGAACAAAAAATATTTTATGATGTAGACAACTTGATTTGGTGCAACTTTTATTTAAAACGATTTTTAAACTTGTTTTAGACAAATCAAGATAAAACTGAGGTTGAGATGAGCGAGGGAAGTCAACAGACAGATGCTGCTGTTGAAGTGGTAACAAGAAAAATTATAAAGACAAAAAAGAGTTTTGCATGTTTTGTGAAAAAGAAGTGTCGCATTTTGCTCGTCATTTATATGCATGGCATAATTGCGAATTAAACGTCCAACGGATATTGTCCTACCAAAAGGATTCCCCGCGCAGAAAACTTGCTTTGTCACAACTTAGGAGAAAAAGGCAACTTTATTCGAAATCGCGTCAATACCCAAAATATAAAACGGGTACGAAGACTGCCAGCAAGCGCAAAAGCTCTTGCTGAAGATTATCTTCCCTGTCGCTATTGTTTAGGGTACTACAAAAGGAAGAGCTTATATAGGCACACCAAACGCTGTCCCGAAAATAACGATCTAGAAAAAGGAAAGAGACAAACTGCACAAATAGATGGGCAGAATACGCTATTGTTGACGCTCAAACATGATAAACTGCTCACATCTGAACTATTTCCACGAATGCGGGCAGATGATGTCACATTAACAGCTAAAAAGGATCAAATTATATGCAATTATGCATATTCCTATTTAAAAGGTCGTCGCTCAAAAGGCAACTTAGACTGTGTGCGACAGAACGTACGCCGTTTATCTAAACTATTAATGTTTGCAAAAGAGAGAGTGAAAGACGTTAAGTGCTTGATGGACCATGTCTCTTCAAGCAAATAGTTGACGGTGTTAATAAACTTGCATGCTACAACAGCGACACTGACTTGTATGAGTCGCCAACTCTGGCAATGAATTTTGGAATGCTACTAAAAAAATGCTGTGATTTGGCAGTGATACGACTTTTACCAGAGCCAGGCAGTCAAGAGCGGCGGGAGGAATTGAACATATTAAAAACTCTAATAGAATCACTGTGGGCAAATGAAGTTTCGGCTCAGGCCTCATCCAACTTGAACTTAAAAAAATGAATAAGAGCGAACTACTACCTTTGACCTCCGACCTAAAAAAACTGAATAGTTTTTTTACGACGTATTGCAAACGAATTTTACACAACGCTGAACAATGACACCTCTAATGTATCGGCTTACAATTCATTGAAAGACGTACTATACACTCAAATCATACTACTAAATAGAAGACGTCCAGCAGAAGTTGCTCAATTAAAAGTACAAACATACCAGTCAGTTAATCTGCAATGCCCAGAAAACGAATTTCAAGCAGCATTAACCGAAACCGAGAAAATTCTATTGAGTTCGTTTAGCCGACTTGTCATTAAAGGAAAGCGAGGGCGGGGTGTACCTATACTATTGTCGCCGGAAATGCGGCGTCATTTTGATCTACTTGTAGGGTTACGCGAAAAATTAGTTACTGAAAATGACTATGTTTTCCATATAAATGCTAAAGAATTTGTAGATGGAACAAAAGTTTTGCAGCAATTTAAAGACAATGATTTGGAACAGCTTTCAAAATTTATGGGACATACGCTGAAAACTCACTGCAACTTTAATCGAATGCCTGACGATACTTACCAAACAGCAAAAGTGTCTAAATTACTATTGCTTATGAACGAAGGAGGAGCGGAACAGTTTAAAGGTAAGACACTCGATAACATTGATCTCACTCCAATAGAGCAAAATTGTGTGTTTGAAAATATACTTGATGATTCCGACACTGCGGTTATTGAGGAGCAAAACGTGGACGACGAAGAAACAAATATTCCTTCTGGAAGTATTCAGCCTGAAGAACAGTCTACAAATCCTGAAACAACGTCGAGAGGCCATAAAATAGAGAAAAAAATATTCCCAGGGAAGCTTGGACAATAAAACAAAAGCGGATAATAAGCAAACATTTTGAAGGACATATTAAAGAACGAAAAGCTCCCAAAAAGCATGAAGTGGACAAGATGATCTCTATGTATGGAGATTTATTCAAGGGCAAAAAGTGGACATCTGTGAAAGCAGTTGTATATAATATCTACACAGGAAAATTAAAAGTACGCTAGAGGAATGAACAGGTTTCCCCACACCTATGGACTAGAACTTACTTTATCATATACATTTTACTAGTAGTGTTTTTTATTATTATTTCTGTTTTCAAGGATACTTTTTACTTGTAACTATTGTGAGTGCTAGTACATCGTTACCATTTATTTTATAATGGAAGTTTTTAGTTAAAGTTTTGTAGTTAAAAACCTTACGAAAAGATGTAGATGAGAGTTTAATATTAAGTTTATTTATAATTTTATGAATTTTTCTAACATATTTATTTTTGTTAATAGAATGTGTAATAAAGTTCATACGGGAGCTTCAGCAGCACATTTTTCTTTTTTCTCTAGAAATTCCTTTCCTTACCATGCAACTTCAGTATGTTAAAGTCATTAAAATATTAATTAATATTAAATTAGAAATCAGTATATAAAGGGTGTCCAGTATTATTTGGGCAATCTCTTGCAAAAATGACACTATTTTACACTATAACTTTTTTGAAATAACGCCGGCCTACTGAGATATTGACTTAAACATAGGGGAAGAGAAATAGGTTTTTCCAAAAACGACTCTTAGGCCGGTTGATATAATTTCATCAAATTTTGGCTACTGTTATTTGAAGTTGAAGCCGCTAAAACGATTTTTTTAATAAATGTTTTGGGAGGGTCGGCAGGGCGCCAACATGTTTACCCTTCACTTTAAAACGGTTAAGTATTTTTTCAAAAATGTGTTTTTAACCTTTGGGCCTTGTAAACAAAAAATGAATTTCTTTGCACATGCGGCTAAAATTGACCCTTTCCGAGAAAATTGCATGTTAGGATTCACATTTTCACTGCCTAAGTAAATCATTTTTTTATTAAATAGGCCGTGATAAGTAATAAAACTGTGTTGCATTGACATTTCGACAAAAAATTTGTAGAAATTCTGAAATAATAGTGATGGAATATTCATATAAATGAGTAACACACTCATTAATAAGAATATTCCATTAATACTATTTCAGAATTTTTGCAACAAATAATGTGAAGTATTGTCAAAATGTCAATATAACAGTGACATCAAACACAGTTTCATTATTTATCACGGCCAATTTGGTAAAAAAATATTTAGTTAAGCAGTGAAAATGTGAATCCTAACATTCAACTCCAATTTTTGTTTACAAGGCCCAAAGATTAAAAAAATACTTGATCGTTTTAAAGTTAGGGGTTAAAATGTGGGGGGCTAGCCCCCTTACGTCCCCCCAAACATTGATGTGCGCATCATTTTAACGGCTGCCACTTCAAATAGTAATAGTCAAAATTTGATCAAATTATATCAACCCTTGTAACAGATTTTTTGAGAAACTGTTTCTCTTCCCCCGTTTTTAACAGTCAATATCTCAGTAGGCAGTTATGCTGTGAAATAGTACTATTTTTGCACCAGTTTTGAGATTTCGATAGGTTGCCCAGGTAATGCGGACACCCTGTATACAGGAACAGACAAAAATTATGAATAGGTCATAATAATCTGATATTTTTCTTTAAAGTCTACATATTATATTAATTATTTTTCAAATTATTTGGCGTTTTGATTGTTTCAAAAAACGAGCATCTGTAGCCAAGGAAGAGTAGTAGTCCCTGGTTTGATCCGGGTTAACACCATGTTGAGTTGATCCGCGTTTGTGCAACCGGCGCTGAACAGCACTTAAATTTTTCAACTACCTTATTATTATAATAAAGGTAAAACATAGAATGTTTTTTTTTTAGTATTGAAGTATTTTACATACTGACATCCACATTAAGTTCTATTTTGCTTATTGACAAGGTTTTTTTTGTGAAGATTTCTAATCTGAGTGGAAAACGTGCGTAAAAAGGAGGACTATGAGGTTACTTGTTATATATTAAGGTCAATTAGTATCACCCAAAGTCCCTTTATATCACCCCAAATTTAGTTTTTTAGCTATTCACACGTTTTTTAAATATTGCCCTTTAACAGTTTGAAATGACTGCATAAGTTTAACAACGCATTACAGAACAGATACTTACCTACATTTACCAATATCTTTTTAAATCTGTGTAATTACAACCATCTTGAAAAGGTTTTGATTAGAATCTTTTACGGAAAACCAGATAAAAGCAATTGAAAATGAGCTAATCAAAACTAGTCTACAATGGGCGTCAAGACACCATTTTAAAACGTTAAACCCACTACACTGCTGAAATAAATATACAATAAGTAAAAAATTCAAGAGTTAAAATGTTTATTTAACTATATCAATATATAATATATCAAGTACATAAAAAATTCAATGCCTTGCCACAAACTATACATAGTCTCAAAACATATTGAGTTACAAATCATTTTGTGAGATTACAAATGACTATATCAATAATTTCAAAATTCTTTGATATTGTTTCCTAAAAAGCATGGTATAGTACCTAATACAGTGCAACCTCGATAATCCGGATTTCGGTAATACGGATTCTTTGGTAATCCGGACGTGCCTTGGTCCATCATTATGTATGTTATAATCCGGATTCGTGCTGCTTCGGTAATCCGAATCTTGTGCCGACCGAGCTAATATCTAGTTTATACTGGTTGTAACTGCCAACGCGCGGCGTGCCGCGTCCAGACGCTACTCCCGACCCGACTTGCAGCAGCATTCTGGACAAGATGTCGCCCAAACGGAAACACCGGACTCTATCAATCAGAGAAAAATCAGAAATATTAAACAGGCTCAGTCAAGGTGAAAGCGGGAAAACCTTAGCGGCGGAGTACTCTGTGGGGACCTCCACAATTTCTGATATAAAGAAAAACAAAGAGAAAATTAAAAGGTACGTACATTTTTAATTTTTCATCGTCATTATCAGGGGCCTGAACCGAAACAAATTTTTTATTCTTTTATTATTATTGCGCAGTGGGATTAGTTCGTTTTTCGAGTTATTTTGAATTTCGGTTTCGGTTCGTACAACTTTCGGTTTTCGGTTCGGTTTCGGTTACGCGAATTTCGGATTTTCGGTTTAGTTTAAGTTCAACTAAAACATCGTGGTTACGGTTTAGTTTCGGTTTCGGTTCAGGTCCCTGGTCAGTATGCACGTTTATGGCAAATACACACACGTACGTGTTTTAGATTTGTTGAAAATTGTTATTCTGGCCCGGGTACCCGAAAAACGCTGAAGCAGGCTGTGTACCCGGAAATGGAAAGCCGTTTGTACTCCTGGTTTTGCGCACAACGTTCACGACACGTTCCCATCTCATACGAAATCTTGGCGGTCAAGGCGAAACAGTTTTATAAAGGCATTTATGGGAAGGATAATTTTGAGGCGAGCAGGGGTTGGATTGCCAACTTTAAATGCCGACACGGACTACGCGCCATAAAAATTTGCGGCGAAAAACTGTCTAATGACCAAACAAGTGTGGCCCCATTTATAGCCACCCTTAAGGCAAAAGTTGATTCCCTAAATTTGACTGCTACTCAAGTGTACAATGCTGATGAATCAGCTTTGTTTTGGAAAATGTTACCCGAAAAGACGATGGTTCGTTTTGACGAGAAAACAGCACCTGGTCGAAAAGTCAGTAAGGAAAGGGTGACGTTTCTCGCCTGCACTAACGCTGACGGATCCCATAAGTTGAAGTTATTGGTGATCGGAAAATCTAAGAACCCAAGGGCATTTAAAAATGTCGATCTGCCTGTCGAGTATAAAAATTCCAAAAACGCGTGGATGACTTTTGCCATCTTTCGTGAGTGGTTTCTTTCATCATTTGTTCGGCAAGTTAGGTGTCACCTAAAACGTAAAAACTTACCTGAGAGAGCAGTGCTACTTGTAGACAATGCATCAAGTCACGGAGGTAATGAGGAGCTTTCTAGTGAAGATGGTAATTTCACCATTATGTTTCTCCCGCCAAACTGTACCGCTCTGATACAGCCACTAGACCAGAATGCCATTCGCCTTACAAAATTGTTTTATCGAAAGAGCCTTTTGGCGCACATTTTATCAAAAGAGGAGGAGGAAGTCATCACATGTCTAAAGAACTTGAATCTCAAGGATGCTGTGTGCTTCCTAGCCAACTCCTGGCAAAAAGTATCATCTGAAGTTATACAAAAATGCTGGGAAAACATTCTTCCTACAGAGAGCGATTCTAACACAGATTGTGATTCTGAAGATTCAATTCCATTGAGTAGAATTAGACAGACAATCTTACAAGCTTCAGAGGAGCGAACTGTCATGGCAGAAATGCTGAATCGCCTTTGTGGGGAAAATGTCTCAGAGACGGATATTAACCAATGGATCGACAATGATGCATCTTTGCTACCCCTTGAAACCGTGGATTTAGAAAACACAAGCGAGCAGGAATCTGATGAAGAGGACTCCCAGTCTCATGTGGGTAAGACTGTGAAGAATGATGAAGCAGTTAAATGCTTCAGTTTGTGTTTACAATGGGCAGAGGAAAATGACGTGCCTTTCCGTGATATTCTCGTCCTTCAAAGACTGAAGGAGATGGCGTTCCTTGCGAATCATAAACAAGTTAAACAAACGAAAATAACCAATTACTTTTCAAATGCATAACCTGTTAACTATCAAGAGTTTATTTGTTTTGTTACTGTTTTAACAAAGAAAACGTTTATATCTTTGTTGGAGGTACATACTACTTAGTTTATGTTCACTTGTGTATTGCTCCTGCATTGCATACGTATTGTACTTTGATAAAGAAACATTATTTCTGTATTGTACTTACCTCCTTTAATAAAGAAAAAGTTATATTTACACGTTGTATCTACTTTAGCATCTAAAAAAAGTTAATGTCTGTGTTATAGCAACTTTCATTAAGGCAAATTGTGACGTAAAGTTTGTCCTCGCTAATCCGAATTTTTTGTTAATCCGGATCGGCGTCGTTTTTATTGATCCGGATTATCGAGGTTGTACTGTACGCAGAAAAAAAAATTCAATAGCTTCATATGAGATCGTAACTATTCTGTCGGTATATGATTGTAGCCCGTTTAATTATTCGGTACCAATTTCTGTCCAAGAGGCCGGCGCGGCATGTTACACTACTAACGTAACGTAACAATTAAGAAATCCATAAAATTGTAATACTTAAAAATTACGAGACAAAATTATTTTGGTTTTTCTCGAAAAAGGCTCATGCTTTTGCAATGCAACAATGACATTTCTTTGAAAAAAATTAATGTTCTTAATTACTGTGCTGTCAGAATTTACATATAGTCACAAACGAAAAGGATCTGTGCGATAATTTAAAAATTAAGAACAGCTTAAGCTCTTTGGTATTGAATGAATCAATTCAAATTTGTGCCAAAAATACAAAAAAAAATGAGTTTTCGAAAAATTGGTATTGGAACTTTTGGAGTATGAAATATGTAAAATATTTGCTTATTATTTCCTGACACCCTGAATAATGTTGATCTAAACAGCTATTGCTATTGACTTAAGATTGACATACATACGGTGTCCGGCATCAGGTACATGCTAACTTTTTTGTAACAAACAAAATGTGGTTATTGCCATTTACAACATTAATTCTTATAAACAAGTATAATTTAAGGGTTGGGAGTAGGAACTTCTACATACTTATTTTGCTGGCTTTGTTTAAGTTTTGTTACGGAGTTCAAACACTGTCTTATATGCACAAAAAATTCTTATAAGACCAAACGTATCGCCTTCGAGAAAAATCGATTTGAAAAATTAATTACATACTATGTTGATCTAAAACTACATTTTCGTAAGTGTCCAACTATTTAAATATCAGTAGCAACTATCCGGATTTTGTATACAAACCGATTAATCTATTCTACCCATGCATAACAATGGCAACATAGCTCGCAATCAAGACTTTGTTTTGATTTTACTCGGCAACGGTGCATTTTATCAAAATTTATAAGAAGTACCAACATTTTTTATGTATAAAAAAGTTACGAAGAAGCAAGAAGTTTCTAACTTTATATCGGAATATCCGACTTTAATTCGCAATTTCAGAAATTTTCACGAAATTTTCAATACCATATATTGAGACACACTGTACATAGGCTTGTATCAAGGCTTCTCATCTTACATATTAAATGAATCTCGATACTTCTAATATTAAGTACCTGTTCTGGAAAATCAACAAATAATTTCGTGTCATTAATGTGGTTACGCTTTCCAAGTTGTCTTGTAGCTCTGGGCGCTACCAATTAATTTTGAAATGGTTATTTTCTTTTGTTTATGACGTATAAATAAAGTAACAAAATTATATGTTTTGTATCTCAAAAACATTTTTAGCGAAGTACGAGAAATATACAATCCTTATTATGCGGATACAATTATGTTATAGTTTAGAGTTAGTTAGAAAAACCATATAACTGTGATACAATAGTACAACACAGGAGAAAACATATTAGCAAATGCAGATAAATTCTAACACGCGTTTCGCTAGCAGCTGATTCCCTGCTGGCATTAGTCGATCTAAAAATAGCACCAAAGATATTGCAACACTGTACGGATCAGGAATGTTGCTAGGAATACCTATTGTATATATTTTGGTTCAGAAAGTAAAATTTGTGGGTTGGATCATCTTACTACTATATATATTGACTCTGGTCAGCTCACGAAATGTAAGATATATATAACAGAGACGTCACTACATAGTTGAAGTTTGACGGCATACAGTCAATTTATATTGCTATCTCTATTATTTCGCAATGATTCAAGATGTACTACAAGATACATCACATAATTAATTATGACTTAAAATATTGACCGTTGTTAATTATTATACTCGTAGATTCTTTGTATTGTCAGGGTGCCGGTCGCAAATCCTTTTAACCATACGCCAAGCTTTCGGAGGTGTTTGCCTCCTTCATCAGGGCTTCTAGTGATAAATTAATTACGTAGGCCTAAGAAGATCACAAAAACCAACCACAAAAAGTAACAGAAAACCAACAAATTAATTGTAGCATTAAGGGAAATTACATTTAAAAATAATAAGATAATTATGTCAATTTGGCATAATTATCTTATTATTTTTAAATGTAATTTTCCTTAATGTTACATTAATTTGTTGGTTTTTTGTTACTTTGAGGTTGGTTTCTGTGATCCTGTTAGGTCCCCTTAATTAATTAATATAATTAATTAATATAGATTCTAACATCTGACTTGAAAATTTGAATAATATGACTTAACTAGTATCGTGGCGTATCATCTGACGAACTTCTGTGCATATTAGTTATTATATCATTAGCAATATACAGAGTGACCAAATACTGGAGGCAAAGTTTTTATATTTTGTGCTCAAAGGTAGCGTAACTTTTTTTAAATCGGAACTAACGTTAATACGACACTTTTTGTAAACATTTTAATTTAGCAAAGCACTGTTTCTGCAACGTTTCGGAAGTATGATACCACCATCATTATTTTTTTTCTATGAAACCTAATTTCGCCTGTGATCTCATTAAAAAGATTTTTTAGAGTACAACGATATGAAACACTTATGAGCGTATTCACATCTCACTTTAGCATTTGCTTAAAACTGATTTTAAGAGTACACAATTTTAACAACCAAGGATATCTAGTGCATTTGTAGTGATCTGGTATGTGCCAAGTTGAAAATTACCATAAATTTACTAGATCTCTATCTCTATGGTTACAAGCTTGTTTGCTCTTAAAACGATGTTAAGGAAATGCTAAAATGTGGTGTGAATATGGATGTGAGTATTTGAGTTACATTAAAACCGCCTTTTTATTAATGGTTTTGTTTTAAGAATAAGAACAATTTGTAATAGGTTAGTGTTAAACAATATGTTTTGTACTGATGATTGATCCACTGCAGAACAGAGATGTACACTTAAAATTTTATTGTAGGATCATGGAAATTGATACATATTTACCAGTATTCTAAAACTTGCACATCTAGCTTGTGAAAACTGTAGATTAATGGACCGAAAGCAACAATTTAACTTATTATTTTTACAGTTGGTACTTACATAGAATTTTATAAAAAAAGAGGAACAATTAAAAAATAATCTGTTTCTAGTGCATTAAAACACACATGTATTAATTTAAACTTCTCATTTAGATCTTTTAATTTCTTGATGGAGATTTACGGGTTTTATTTATATTTTTAAATATTATCTTTTGCCTAACTACTTAGGCAACTTATTATTGCTGAATTACATATGGTTGTACTCAGAAAAAAATTCTTCTGAAATGATGTTACAAGTGCAGTTACGGTCTGTAAGCAAAATAAAGTTAATAGTGGTTACAAACTTTCGAATCGTCACCGAAAAGTTACCTGCTACATTAAAAAGTTCTTGAAAAGTTACCAGACATTAAAGGATACTGATATTTTCATTGATTTTGCAAAATCTCTAAATCTGTTACCGATGACTTAAACTGGAAATCGTGTTACTGTTGAACATCAAATTTAGCAACTTTCCCTTTATTTATTTATGTGTTGTTCTTTATAATAATAATAAAACGTGTTTTCGAAATTGTAATCTTTGTATTTTATACCGTGAAAGTATGCGGTTCCGCATTTGTGTCTCAACACAGGTAAATTAGAAAGAAATTAATGGAACAAAAGTTGCCCAATATCTAAAGACTGTTTTGAAATAACGTGTAGCTTTTTTTGAAATCGTATAAGTATAAATTTGACAGAAAAAGAGCTTAAAATTTGCAAACTACAACTGGCGATCTGATATAAATATTTTAATGCTTGTCGTCAGACTTGTGTTTGTTACTGAGACTAATGTAATCTCACAAAAAGTAACCAACCCAATTACGTGGTCGTCAAAACTTACAACACTGAAGTTCCAGTGGCATAAAGCTTGCTTGGCGGTGTGGTTTTTTCTCCCTTGCCTTGTTAGAAAATAAATAATACTACTGCGCGTTAACCTAATAACCAATGATACAATTTACTTATATCAGGTTATTCCAAAATATAGATTCCCTTATTATTGGGAGCGGGGAGAACATGTGCATGTGCAATCCATTTGTTTGCTTTTACGAATTTTAAATAGAAAGGCCGAATTGTCATTTCGACAGTCTACAGCCATTTAGATATCTGCATATGGGTAAGTCTATATAATATGAAATGTCACTGACCATTTGCTTAACACATGCTTACTTATGTATTGCGTACTACCTACTAATCTAAATTTAAACAAAAAAATTTGTAAAAAAGTGTTCTAAGGATATTCTTTCCTGCATTTAAAGAAGATAATAAATAGAAAATTTAAAAGCAACGAAAGAAAAAAATGTATATTCGCATACTATTATGTGTAAATAATAAAGAAAATAAACATTATTCTGCATTGAATTTTGCGATGCTTTGCAGTTATGTAAATATGAATTTCAAACAACTTGTGCTGCTTAAGCAATAATAATTAAAAAAACAATATAGATCGTTTTATTGCATTTATTATTGAAAAAATATTATAAAAAGTATAATTGGGCAAAAAATCATGTACATATAATATACACTATAAAATATGATTTATTTTACTGCATCTAAAAAAAGGCATTTATTTAATAAAATGTTTTCCAAAATATGTTTTGCGTAGGTACTAGCCACCAGGCTGAACGTAACCCTATATTACGCAGCGAGTTTTCGGACTATTGCTTTTATTATTATATATTCAACAACGCATAAGCAAATACAAGAAAAATCAGAAACAGAAGATGGAACACCACCAGCGTTAGGAGCCAATCCTGAAGACGGTGGAAACTAACCACCGCGTTTTCCAAAAGGCGCCTGGTTTCTTCGGCAAATATAGTTAAATCGTCCTCGACGTTGATTACTTCACTGTCGTCACCCTAGAAATGAAAAATGTGGTATTATTACTAAAAAATGGTAACAAGTAATATTAAAGTCAAATCCGAAAAAATAATATACAAACGCTTTTAAATTTTCCAATTAAATATATTTTCATTACGATAAATCATCTAATTGAGAACGAGAAAATTATGGGTATCTAAACGCACTTACGGACAACGATGGCAGGGAAGATCCTATAGTCGCATCGCTGAATTCACTCATTGTACAAAGTTCAGAACACTTCACGGATATGCCCTGTAGATATAACCACGATTATCTTACTTTGCGTACTTGCCATATAACTTGTAGTTAACTCTACAGCAATAATTTTTGTACGAAGAAAATAGCTGTGTAGCTCAACCCTTTAATAAGAGTAAGAGAGACGACAGTTGGCAATTGACAATTAGCGCAAGGCTAACCGGAATACAAACAGTAGTAAGCAGGTCAGCAAGAATGCGACAATTGCTGAGCATGCAGTTCCGTGTTTATATTTCCGTAAACAGCGCGTAGTAGTTTGTTATTAGTGGAAAGTAAGTCAGTTAATAGTATAAATAGGAAAATATTGTTAGACGTAATTAGTGAGTAGTTAGTACGTAGCCACTGTGATACCGATGTAGAATCGTAATAAATTGTGTAACTCGCCATTTGATGTTTCCATCGAAACATCCCTGCCGGATGGAACAGCTACCCCACATTGGTAACAGCAGTGGTAACTAACCACCACCGCACTGCAGTGCCCCACTCATACAGAAGCAGAACATTCGCTGGCCGATTAAAAACAGTTTTTTGCCGATGACCATCAACAGTGGTAGTTCAGCTCATCAGTTTCAATTATCCTTGCGTGCAAGTGTAAACTTCTATTAAGTAAGTATACCTAACAGTTTTCAATTATCATAATTTTTATTAATTCTCTTTCCTAATTTATTTTCAGATAATGGCCGAAGAAGCTAAGAAACAGCTATTGCATGTCATCGAGTCGACCAAGATTGCCGCCAAAGGAACATCAAAGCCGGAAATCTTCGAGACAATTAGCAGCATTGAAGAATGCCTCGGCGAAATAGGTAAAGATGCAGGAGAAGAAGCTTTTCACGCTAAGAGACGTCGTCTTGAAAAGGTTTTGGAAGCTCTGGGGTTGTCAATCCTACCGCCCACTCCATGAACTCCAGTGTGCTAAATCTGTTAATGCGGTAGTTCTTGGATTATTATTATTATTATATCACCGAAAATAATTTGGTATTAATATTACGATTTTAATTTTTTCTTATTTCTGTAGTTTTATATGTATTATGTAACTCATATAAAGTTATAATAAATATTTAAATCCAAGGTCTCTTTTTTTCTATCTATTTTAGGAACAAAAACAAAAAATAAGTAAAATAAAAAATATGTGAAAAAATATTGTAAAAAAGTGATACACTAGTAATTTTATGGTAACTTGTTAATAATAATTTTCTTTAGTTGTACTTACATTATATGATTAACAAAATGTGTAATTTGTACTGAAACGTTTCTATTACAAAATCTTTGACATTTATTCAACGGCTATTGGACAAAGATACGTATTTAAATTTCACTAATTTACGGTTTTAAAGAGTATAACAATTTTCTGACGACTGACGAATATTTTTTTAATTCTTAAGGAAGTGCGTTCAAAGTAAAGCAGTGTTTGAGCAAATAAAGTGTTTCCAAAAGAGAAATCGGCAATTTTTACATGTGCAACTGCCAGCTTTTTCTTTCGACCTTTTAACTTAGCTATAATAAAATTTAAAATGTAAAATTGTTTTATATCTCTACAAAGATTACTTGCAGACAGGGGCGGAAAGTACGTGGGTGCATCGGGGCCGATGCACCCATAGAAGACATCTATGCGTTTTTTCATATAAGTTTGCAGTTACGTCATAATGTCACTTGTTATCATTGTTGCCAGGTTTACCGCTGGTTGACAAGCAAACTAACCTCACAAATTAACATTGACATTTGATCTGTCAATTCCGCATCGCTTAGTGCGTAAAATTTTATATTTAGACGTCATGGTGCAATTTCATGGGAGCACAGTGTATCGCTGTAGTTAGTGAGCTGCATCTTGTCACATTCCTGATTTGCTCCACTTGCCTCGCAAATTTTAACTCTTAACCGTAATTAAATGGGTAAAACTGCGGTGCCCTGTGATACCCTGCTGCACGCGTGTCGATGTTAAAACGTTTCTTAGATTTCAGAAATCCTATGTACAACAAGCAGTTCTACTTGAAAATTATAGATTACAGAACAGAAACACAACGTCGTATCGTATATTCAAATTGAGGTTATGGTTATAACTACTGGCATAAAGAGAGTGACAAACAGGGGCTATTTATAGCGGGAATTAAAACTTTGTGAACACCACAGTCTCAAATGTATGGTGAACACTGTCCAGCATCCTCAATAACATGAAACCTATTCACAAAATATCAAAATATGAAATTATGATATCGTGTTGTGTATTGCTACAACAAATTCCAAGCTTATGTTGTAGAAGCTTCATATTTTAGCAGATATTAGTCTTGACATCGACTGTGTAGTTTGAGATACAAAAGCAATCAGATTCCAATCTTTCAAAAGCTGCTAATAAAAATATTATAGGGTTAAAATACCTGGCAACTGCATGAAATGTATAATATCAAACATCGCTAATGATCATTGACAATAACTGAACTATAAACCACAATGCCTGTAGATCCTAATCGACCAAACACTTAAAATCAGATATCACACTATACCTACTACGAGAATACTTTGCTGTCGTTGTATGATTTAAAACTTTCATTAATCAGAAAAGGGAAGAAAATCAGAAACAATACAATTTTAATTTGATTATCTTAAAAGTGCAATATTTTGAACAACAAATTTTATTTGTTGACGTATTAATGCAAGACATGCACTGCATCCCCAACAAACAAATATTAAACTTTTACATCAAATCAAATAGTGTATATGAACATGTTCCGTCATACATATTATTAAAAGTTATATGCTGGCAAAACATTTTCAGTGGTTATTTTTTTTTGTTTGGTGGAATTTATACGCAAAAATAAGCGATAGTTGGCAAAGTGTTCATTCTAATTAGTATGAGATGCTTACACTTTATTTTTGGAGACATCCGCTAGATACTGTTTTGAATAAATTTTGCTATAAATATTACTTGATACATTTTACTTTTTAAGACATTCCTTCTTGCAGTGAAATTATTAAATCGATATATGTATCTGAAACCTAATCTGCAAACACATTGTAGTTTTCAGCTCTGCTTTGCTTCACTTAGTAACTATTTTCAGTTTTTGTAAGGATAATAAATTTATGCATTCCAAAGCTGCAATTTGTGGTTGTGTTTAAGCTTTATTGAAAAGTACTTCAGTTTCACTGTCATCACTATTTACATTAATTATAACTGGAGCAATATCTTCGGCATCAAGCAGTTGTTCCCTTGCCCACCATTTGTCAATTATTCTCGACTACACTGTGCATAACAATAACGGATGGCTGCTATGAATTTTTAAGTAAATGCTCTTCAAGCCATCGGAGAAAATTTTCGCTGTTCATTTCACCATGGCGTAGTCTGTGTTTTTTGTGGCAGATGAAAATACCAATTCTGCACCATCGATGAAGCCTTTTTCATTCCCAGCATGCAATATAATGTACCTGCAATGTAATTCCAAGCWTTCAGAAATACACAGTTTGTATAAAATTAACTTATCTTCTACTATTCACTTTAGTTGACTTCACTGATCTTACATCAGTATCTTGCCAAGAACTAGCAACTGTCCCATCTGGGAATATCCATGTTTCATCCAAGAAAACAAACTGGTACAGATTTTGACTTTGAAGTTGTTTATATTAGTGTAAAAATTGTATGCGCTTTGAAGCATTAAACCACGGCGGGCGTCATCTTTTTTGTATTTGAAGCCCATGGAAATTATTAACCTCCACAGTGATGATTTGCTCCCAATAAATAGTTGCTTTTCTTTCAGTTTTATGGAAAGGGTAGATAAGGTTATATTTACTTCTGAAATATAAAACACATTAATATTAATGTTCTAAATGCTGACCTTGATAACTTGCTTTCTTTGTACATATCGTATATGACATCACGAATTGCAACCTGTTGAGACGAAGACAAGTTAGTGATGGGACTTGCTCTTAGTCGTTTCTTTTTTAGACTGCACACTGGCTTTCCACTCCTCGCACTCGCTGACAAATGGTTTACAGTAGACAAACTTAAGTCTAACGCGTTTGCCACACGCTACAAATTTCAATGTAGATTTGCAGGTTAGGTATTTTGTACTGTGCAACAAACAATAATTGTATACTCACTTCTCTAACAGACTGCAGTGGCAGTAATAGTCCCCCATTCTCTAGCTCCTTCTCAAAGTAAGAGATCAAAGAAAGAAACATTTCCTTGGCTCTGCTGCTTAACGGTTTTGGCATGTTATTCCACACGTAGTAGAAACCTGCTTGTTTTAAGTTGTTCTCACGAACCGACCACGGCTAGTTTAAAAAAAACTGATTTTACAGATCACCAACGCTAACGCAACCGTAATAAAAGCAAAAAACCAAAATCACACAAACTGTCGTAAACACGCTTTGACATTCAAAGTGAAATGTCAATCGACAGCGTCAGTGTCAAAAGATCCGACAACCATGGACGCCAGTACCAACATAAATGAAATGTCACAGTGGTTCTGCACCAATGAATTGTCTGCTCCCGGGTATGTTATGGTGGCAATAAAAACAAGTAAATCATTGCGTAACTGCAAACTTATGTGAAAAACGGTATATGTGGGTGTATTGCACCCAATGCACCCACACTTTTAAAATAGAACACTTGGGGAATAGTGACTGAAAGTACTATAATATAAACTGAAAAAACGATTACAAATAAGAAACGTTTCTATCACATTTATTCTATTTTTGCACACAACTGCTACTCGTATGTACCTACTGCCATAAAGTAAGCAAAGTATTTCGTCAACATTTCTGCTATTGACTCCTTATTCGCATTTTAATGTTTTATACCGCGTTTGAGGCCCTCAGTGGTGAGTGGAATTAAGTGGGGGTGGGGAGTGTCTTCTGGCCGTTTTAGCTCGTACCATTGTGTATTGTATTACGTCCAGTGTAGCCACAATTGAACAAATGTACTAGATCTAGTACTTTTTCAGTCTTGAGACTTAATAAAATCACTGTATAATTGCAAGTAAAAAAATAATAAGTTTATTCTATTATACTTGCTATTTTAAAATTTCAACGAAAGAATGTTTTTGTCTAATTTAATCTCTAGTACCGTTAGCGTGCTTTTAGACACTCTTTGCTGTGCGTACAACTGCGTGCTCCCTCTAGTAATCAGTAGCAGTACTTTTCTGCTGCTTGGGGATTTTTATTAAAATTAGTCATAGTGGCAGCGCTGATTACGTCGTTTGTGTGTTAATGCATTGCATCGTGTATTGTCTATTATCGCATCGTTCTTCTTTCGGTTCAGCAGTTCGGTTGTTATCTATATCTATGGATCGATTCGTCATAAGAACATCTGTTAGAACATGCAATGAAAATAACAATCAAGATAATACCATGGGAGAAGCAAGTACCTCGACTTCAGGTAAAAATTTACATTTCACTGTTTTTCACAAAATAAATCAAATTAATATTTAGTTGCGGATAAAGACTCAGCGGCGCAGGCGCCTTCTTCGAGAAGAAAAAGAAAATACGTTCCTTCATGGAACGACAAATTTAAATGGATTCTGTATAAACAAGATATACAGAAARTGTTTTGTAKGACATGCCAAGCTGCGTCTGAGATAAAAAAAAAAGCCCACGTCGCTAAACCCATTTGAAAAACTGGGATTTGATTCATTTTGCGAAAATGGTTTCGACAACTGGACCAAAGCTCTTGAACGGTTTACTACGCACGAGCGTTCACAGTTGCATGTAAATTCAGTGCAGTTACTAGCAGAAGTAAAAAAGGGTACAAATGTTATGGCAAGTTTAAATAAGAAAAAAAATTAAGAAATACAAGAGGCACGTGAAGCTCTACTGTGCATAATTTCTTCGCTACAGTATTTAACGGGTCAAGGGTTGGCAATTCGTGGCCACGAAGAAGAAAATTCCAATTATATGACACTTTTACAGCTTCGCGCGAATGACATCCCGTAGCTAATGAAATTTTGGACATAATGTCATCCTTTGTTCTAAATGAAATTTTAGAAGAAATACGGCAACAACCTTTTTTTTCCATAATATTAGATGAAACCACAGACTGTAGCAATTCTGAGCAAATCTCATTTTGCGTCAGAATAACTACAGAGGCTCTAGAATCAAAAGAATATTTTCTTGGTTTTTATAATACATCTTCCACTACAGCAGAAACCCTGTTTAAAATTGTTCAGGATTGCTTAATTCGTTTCAACTTAAAAATTCGTAACTGTAGAGGTCAGTGTTATGACGGAGCGAGTAACGTCAGCGGTCACTTAAGTGGATTGCAAGAGAGAATTCGAAGTCTGGAACCAAGAGCAGTGTTTGTGCACTGTTTCGCACACAGCCTAAACCTTGTTGTGCAAGATGCAATGAGAAGAACGCCACAAGTGCGGGATTTTTTAAGTAATATTAGGGAGTTGATTACTTTTATAAGAAAATCTCCTAAACGACTGACTTGCTTTGAGAAGCTTCAGAAAGACACAATAGCAAATGAATTTAATACCCCAGTACGTCCAGAATCATTAAAACCGTTCTGCCCAACAAGGTGGTGTGTTCGTATTAAGAGTCTCAAATCCTTAATGGAGAACTATGAAGTATTGCTTTCTTTTCTTCAAGAACTGAGTGACAACTCAAAAGATGAAGTTGGAGCGAAAGCATCTGGACATCTGAAGAAGCTCCTTCAATTTGAGACGTTGTTTCTATTAAAATCTCTAATACATATATTAGAAAAAGTAGAAGTACCAAATAAAGCTTTACAAGGTTTTCAACGGGACTTTAAGAAAGCAGAAAGTAGCATAAACGATATAGTGACAAATTGAAAGATATGAGAGACGATAGTAAGTTTGAAATCTTGTGGAATGAAATTATTCCACAAGCAAACCATCTTGACGTAGAGAAGCCCCTACTTCCACGACTAAGACGAATGCCCAGAAGGTATGACGAAGGAAGTAATCCACGCTTATTCGAATGTGAAGAATCCTTTTTCAGAAAAGTATATTTTGAAATTTAAGACATGTGTATCAATGGAATCAACGCTAGATTTAACACAAAAACAAATTACATTTGAGCAAGGTAGAAACATTTACCTTGGGCGAAAATAATGATGTATTAGAATTTTACGGTGATGATTTTAACCCAGAACGTCTTATTCTGCATAAAAATATGTTTCTTGACATTGCAAAACAAAAAAACTTCAATGTTAATAGCCTGAACGATATTTTCTCTGTAGCTTCATCTGATGAATGTTCAAACTTTTCGGAATTGTTGCCCGAATTTTACAAATTTCTAAGGATGATACATACAATCCCTGTAACGTCTTGTACTTGTGAACGATCATTCTCGAACTTGCGTCGACTTAAAACATATCTAAGGTCGACGATGTCCCAAAAGCGCCTGAATAACGTTGCAATACTTCATGCCTACAAAGAAAGAATGTTTAAGTTGAACATAAACCATATTGCTGATGAATTTATGAATCGCACTGCAGTTCGAAGAAATACATTTTCGTTAGAAAATTCGAATAAATAATGAGTAATGACTTTTTCTTTTCATTTTATTTTAAGAACAAGTACTCTTGAATTGACTTTCATTAAGTTCTTATTTTGCTTTATTTTTATATTACATGCATACGTAATTTAGTTTTTCTGTGTTTGCTGTTTAATTATTTATTTACGTTGTTAATAAAAATAAGCGTATATTTTGTGTTTTATTAACATTGTTGTAATTTTTAGTTTAGTTTATATACAAAATGCAATACAGAATACAATATACAAAAATTATTTTGGCACCCATAGGAAAATCTAAAACCCGCCGCCCCTGCTTGCAGATAGTAATCTTTAGTTAATTACATGGCTACGATCTAATGCAATGCGGATACTAGAACATATGTTTTACGCTTCTTTTGAAATGATTGTATACAGACGCGCTTAAACTTGTTTATGGATGTATATTAGACAATAATTTATTGCTTCCTAGGTATGTATTTATAAAAGGTGACTTATTATATGATTGGGAATGCTTATTAAGCGTCTGCCGAAAATTACAAGGCATACCTATACTTAAAAATTTGGAGAGCGGATCAGGTGTGTATTTGTAAAGGCATCTTATTATATGATTACGAAGGCTTATTAAGTGCATGCCGGAAATTATGGTCCCACCTGTACTTTTAGAGGGCGGATCAAGTGGATGAAGGTTTGACATCTAAAGTAGACACACAGAGTGCGTCATGCGAATAATAGGGAGGAATGGTCGCCTTAATTTTCCCCCTTTTATAAAAAAGATTTAACTATTCACATCCATCGTATGATAAGAGCATCGTTTTATCTGATTGGGAAGGTATAAGGGCTCGCCGAGCAATTATAGAACTTAACAGAGTGAGCGGCGTTAATAGGCTCACCGGCGCCAGCTCGGAATTCTGAGGACCCTACAGGTAAACGGACTGCTATTGTTGTCATTCGAAGCAGCGTCATGCAATTAATAATAGGGAGAGTTGGCGGTCTCCTTAATTTTCTCTTTTGCGTGCATAGGCAAAAGACAGGTGTTCACTAAAGGCGATGGATCGCTGTGAATTGATCATAGTAAAATCCCCTCTTTGGAAGGGATTACCGATTTTATAAAAACTAAAAATGAATACGAAATATGGCATCGAAACATCCCTGCCGGATGGACCAGCTACCCCACATTGGTAACAGCAGTGGTAACTAACCACCACCGCACTGCAGTGCCCCACTCATACAGAAGCAGAACATTCGTTGGCCGATTGAAAACAGTTTTTCGGCTTGACCATCAACAGTGGTAGTTCAGCTCATCAGCTTCAATTATCCTTGCGTGCAAGTGTAAACTTCTATTAAGTAAGTATACCTAACAGTTTTCAGTTATCATAATTTTTATTCTCTTTCTTAATTTATTTTCAGATATTGGTCGAAGAAGCTAAGAAACAGCTATTGCATGTCATCGAGTTGACCAAGGTTGCCGCCAAAGGAAAATTAAAGCCGGAAATCTCCGAGACATTTAGCAGCATTGAAGAATGCCTCGGCGAAATAGGTAAAGATGCAGGAGAAGAAGTTTTTCACGCTAAGAGACGTCGTCTTGAAAAAGTTTTGGAAGCTCTGGGGTTGTCAATCCTTCCGCCCACTCCATGAACTCCAGTGTGCTAAATCTGTTAATGCGGTAGTTCTTAGATTATTATTATTATTATTATACCACCGAAAATAGTTTGGTATTAATATTACGATTTTATTTTTTCTTATTTCCTGTAGTTTTATATGTATTATGTAACTCATATAAAGTTATAATAAATATTTAAATCCAAGGTCTCTTTATTCTATCTATTTTATAAACTAACAAAAAAAATAAGTAAAATAAAAAATATGTGAAACAATATTGTGAAAAAGTGATACACTAGTAATTTTATGGTAAATAACTTGTTAATAATAATTTTCTTTAGTTGTACTGTGCCGCGCGCGTCTATAACCGCTTTTGTGACATTTGAATTTTTGAACGATGTGAGGTTAGGGTGCAACAGCGCAGCGCCATAGAGAGAACAGTGACTTTTGGTTTTGGGGACGAGGCGATGAGGGGTGGAGGTGCAGAAGTCGGCCGGAAACGAGTCGGGTCGGTGTTCGATTATTAAATTGCTGGGTGCGTTGTTCGAGCTCCCAGAGAAAGAGACCTACAATATAAAAACGGTTTGGAGGGGCTCCTCAGAAATAGTCAGTGGCTGGTGAAAGCTTATAGCTTTGTCAAGCGTTGCGCTTGACGCTTGATACGAAGAAATTCAAGTGGCTGCTGCGATATCCAGGTGGGACCACGTGGTGTGCTGAGAGCTGGGGATTCGTCATCATCAGTTCCGCGAGAGTGGTGACCTTGGAAGGCGATAGCGATTCACACCGCCCACGAGTTTGCAGGAACAGAACGGTGAAATTGACATTTATTTCTTACCTACGGTACCGCTCAGGATTTTCGTTCGTAGTTTTAGCAATTCACATGTTCGGGTATAAATACGCTGTTGTCATTTTTTTGGATTGATTGCATGCAAGTGTGGTATTAAACAGTTTTTCTCTGCAATGGTATTTTAATTCTCACACGTTAGCAACGAACCCCTGAGTGTCGTTAAAAAAAAACAAAAACGGTAAGTCTCAGTACTTACATTATATGATTAACAAAATGTGTAATTTGTACTGAAATGTTTCTATTACAAAATCTTTGATATTTATTCAACGGCTATTAAACAAAGATACGAATTTAAATTTCACTAATTTACGGTTTTAAAGAGTATAACAATTTTCTGACGACTGACGAATATTTTTTTTAATTCTTAAGGCAGTGCGTTCAAAGTAAAGCAGTGTTTGAGCAAATAAAGTGTTTCCAAAAGAGAAATCGGCAATCGCAGAAACTTGTAATATGTGTGATGTTTGTACCTTCTTCCCAAAAATTCCGAGTGCGATATATCAAAAAACCAACGATATTTTGTATACGCAATAGATATTGTTTAATTGTTTAGGTACGAATGTTGACGTTAGATTTCAGGGATAACTGGTAGCACATAATTTGCAGAAGTAGGAATAACAAAATATGTGAGTTTTATTTATTCCAAAGAAATATTATTCACTTGTTTGTTCTGTAAGTATTGTACACAAACGTTTTCACACGAACCCAATCTTTACCAGCCAGAATTGTCTTATTTTACCGGATTAGTTCTTCACATTCGTGCTTTTTAAGAGCAACTTTATTTTTTATGTGATTGCAGAAATGACGTGTTACCATATCCTTTTCTGCTCTTGACCAGCGCATTCTCCCGCCACCCTTTGATTTTGTTACCACTTGACTCTGAAACTAATTTTCTCATAAAAACGTAAAAATTACAACACAAAAACTTTTGTACCTCCAATTTCCTCAGTTTGTTGTATTTCTTGTCCATTGTTCTTTTCTTCTACAGCATATTCATGAGTCTTGGAACGTTCTTCAATTTTCTCAATCAACTCTGCCATAACTTTCTCCTTTTCCATTTCAATTATTTGTTCTGCATTAGCGAATGCAGGCCCAATGTTTTCGGTCTCATTTCATTTTCTTCTGGTACTGGTTGCACATGCCTCGGTGGACTATTTCTATAACGATTTAATATGCGTTCTGATAGTGGTTGGTCATCTTCGCTACCTTCATCTTTATCAGACTCTGAACTGTAGTAAATTATCTCATCCAATTCGATATCATCCAGTTTTTCTCCCTTAAGGTCTTTTCCTTTTCCGTTCTCTAGCAATAACAATACCTTTGCAACTTTTGCCGTTTGATACACATCTTTTGGCAGCCTAGAAGTACAACATGTAACGTGATGATTTTCTATGTATACTAAAAATTACTAAATTGTTTTCAAAGTACAATTGGAAATAATATTTTTTAGCGTACCTGTAAAATTATTCATGGGTTTTTTTTGTATGTCCGAGAAACGTTGCTACTTGCTCCATTTCGTGTTCCTCCATATTGTAACTGAAGAGTTGTCGCTATGTGTTTCCTAAACTTTGTACAAGTGAATAATGATGAATTTGTTATTCCACAGCTTTGTGAAAGCTTTCGCATTACATTTACACCTGACATCCATCTGTTTTCCGAACCAGGATTAGCAAACAGATATGGGTTGCATTTCAGTACTATACCAAAATTGTCTCTAGCCTTTTAAAATTGAAGCAATGTACTTCTGCAACTTTCTAGAAAATAATATTAGTACTCCTTTGGATTCCTTACCGCCTTCTGTCACTCTCTTGAATCTTTTACTAAGCAATTTTTCCGTAGGGGTGAGTGATTCTGTAAAAGCTTCTTGGTTCGTAGTGGCAAGGTCAGTATTGTATGTTTCTATTTTTAAATACTGAACATCTCCCACGCGTTTTCGGCTGAACATAATTGTTTGTGCCAAGACAGCTTCAGTCAGAATTTTATAATTTCTCGGTGGTTCAATATGTTGGCAAAGCTGGTTATAGGCATTTTCAGCAAGTGAACTAATGTATGAATATAATTTATTAATATCACTTGCCAAAGGCAGTTCAACTCGTTTAATCAATTTCCGTTCAGTAAGCGGTTTTAACGCTAAACTTGATAGTTCGTTGCACCAATGGCCAATTACTAGCTTTTTAGGTCTTTAATATCGTTCTTTTTTTTTCAATATTGTTGTCCCATTCGATGCCTGGAATTCTTCTTTTTTCTATAACTACTTTCAGAGCAACGTCACATATTATTTTTAAGGTAGTTCCCATATGTAATTTTTTTCTGGATATCGTATCCACAAATGATTTTTGTAGCAGACACAAAAGCCTCAAACATTTGTGGCTTCAGATGTCAAATAAACCCCTTATTTGATTGTCGCTTTGTTTTAAAACGATTAGTACTCGTGCTATTTCACGAATTTTATTCGACACAACTATTCGCATTTGTTGCCGTTTATGTTTATTCAGGAGGCTTTCTCCGTATAAACAAATGAGAAAATGCTCTCATTATTCCAAAAACCTCATCCTTTAGACGAGATGCTCGCAGAAGTTCCTGATTCTTTGACATCACTGAAGCCGTAAATGTTTGAGACTCTGCTAAACACTTTTTCCTGCATTTTCTTCTGTTTGGGGTTTGTGTTTGCATCTTTCAACACGTTTGTAGAGCAGTTTTTTACTATAGTATCCTAAACAATAGGTGCAAACAAAATATTCTGTCTCAGAGTTTTTGGAGCTTCGGACTGATTGGAGAACGTTTTTTTCAGTGGATAAATAAAAATACCCTTGATGTGCGCGCTCTTTGCTTTTTGGTTTTAAATTTTGTATTATTTTAACCTCACGTTTCGTTTCTTGGTGTCTAAACAGATGTCTAGGAAAGTGAGTTATTACATTCTGGTAACAAAATCGACATATAGTCGGCCTCTCTCTAGCTGAAGGTTTTTTTGTATAATGCTGGGTGTTATTCTAAACAAATGGAAACAGATTAATTTATAATAATATAATAACTGTCGCATATTTACCAAAACAGAAGACTGCAAACCCCTTTCATTCACCTCATTTAACGTAGATCTCTCAGCAATTTCAGACGAAGTGCCTGGCATATTTTCATAATGCGGTGTTGGTGTTTGGTATTTGTTCTGTTTAATAAACAAACAACCAAAAATTAAAACCTAAATGTTACACGTATTCTATTATATTCTATTATATACATTACATATCGTTCATAAAACGTGAGTATTGCCATTTAGAAGCTTGTTTTAAAACAATCGCAAACGTGTTTTTTTTAACCAGCGGTTAAGCCAGCTGTACTCAGACAACTACAATTTTATATATCTGTAGGAGTAATTAAGAGATTTTGAATGCTTGTGAATCAGAGCTATGTCGTTTATAAATTAACATAATTTTAAAATAATTTATACTAATAATGTTCAATTCTATTTAACAGGTAAGATGCTGGTGAATGATTTTCGCTAAAAGTGGATGAAGGTCTACTGTCTTCTTCGGTTTCATCTAATCCCGAAGTACTTCCATCTGAAGGAACGTATTCGGACCCAGTGCAACTATTCTCAAAATGATGTTAAATTATCCTTTAAAAAATAGTCAAAGTAAATTAAACATTACGAAGATAATTTATAATTTGGTCATTGCATAATTCTTTTATACAGGGTGTCCTCGAAATACACCGACAACGTTTGACAGGTGATAGAAAACGCAATTTATTAACTTTTTTCGTATAAATTTTTTTTTTACGCTTGGTTTTTCATATACAGGGTGTTGAAATTTAATTGAAAAAAATGTTTTTTAAGACTATTCCTGAACTATAAAAGATATCAATTTCAAATTTGGTAGAAATCAGAACGGCACGCCTGTAGATTTTTAGACAGAAATAATACAGCTTTTTAATCTCTAATCAATTCTAAGTAAAACAGGTCTCTTTGAAGTTTTAAGTAAAACGACTAAAACGACATTCGTCTCTAAAAATTGATTTTTTGGTTGAAAAACACTACACCGCCATTATTTTGTGAAATCACAAAAATGTTATTGCAACTAACAACGTCTGAAAAGTGATAAAAAATGCTATTTAAAAAAAAATTTAATAAAAAAATTTCCGAAAACGCTTTGTTTCTGACTCACAGGGTGTTTAAAAAATCGTATTTTTAAATCCAATTTCAACACCCAGTATATCAAAAACAAAATGTTTTCGAACATTTTTTTATTCTAAAAAAGTTTTTAAAATTGCATTTTATTTCACGTGTCAGACGTTGTCGGTGTATTTCGATGACACCCTGCAAAGCTGAAGATGTAAATGCCAAACAAATTCGCGCATATTATATAAATACTTTTTTTACGAGCTTACATTCTTCATACAAAAAGAAAAAGAAATTACACTTACGTAATCGTCAATATCAGGTGCAGGAGGCATATTGTCAGTAAAATCTTGCACATCTTTATTTTGCTTTGTTTCGCATACTTTTTCTATATCCGGCCCATTTTCATTAATATTGCATAGATTTTTATCATCCTGCTCGGAATCATTAAAATCGTACACATTCTGTATCGGTGGCTCATTTTTCTTTAAATCACATGCATTTTTTTCACTCAGTTTATTTTTATTAATATTACACATATTTTTAAGATCCTCATAAATCTCTATCTTTGGAAACGACTGTAACTAAAGAATGAAACCCATATATATATTTTTTTATAAACACTATAACAGCAAATAAACCCAAATAACGAACATCTTAAGAATATATCAATAATTGATATATTATTGAAATTAATCATTAATTTCGTAAAATAAAACAAAAACTGCACGGAAGTAGGGGGTTTTGGCCGGATCTGTATCACTCATTTGCATATTAGCCCAATCGAGCATAATTCGCGATCAAAATTTTTTAATTTTTCAATTTTTTTGCTGAATGTGACGGAATGAGAAATATGATTTGAATTTGCATGTTGATAAATAGTAACTTATTATTTAAAAAAATGATTTGAATTTGCATGTTGGTAAATAGTATCTTATTAGATGCATTCATTTTCCCCAGATTAATGATTCAATATTGCTGCTATATTGCGATTATTGACTTTTTGAGTTGTTTATTAAATTTTAGGTTGTTATGGACTTCCGAGTATAAATTTTTCTGTACAAGTTATAGAAACTAAAAACTAAGGAATTGATTTAAATATCACTTACCTTCAGTACTACGCACTTTAAAACATCACTTTTCGAGCTGAAATGGTAAGATGATAGTAAAAAATAAACCATATATGTATACTTGTTTTTATTTAGAGCTATACACTATTTTAGTATGGAAAATAAGGCGGCATGAAGTATCCATGGTGGTAGTTGTTCTTGTTGTTGTACTCTGCAACAAGAAGAAAAAACACGACATAAGTATTAATAAAAATTATATAGAAAAACGCTCACCCCTATAAAATTGCGGCGGCTGTAGCATTTGCCTGTGGTTAGCAAGAACGATCGCCTCCACATCGGGGTGTTCTGCAATTGTAAAGAATGGAAATTGTAAAAATAAAACGATCCTTTAAGAATAATAAAAAACAGGCAGTATTAATTAATTATATTTCTATGTAAAAAAAGATTACCTACCATTGCGGTTATCCCATTCCCTCAGCGGATGCGCATCATCTAATACCTCGGAGGTGGGCATATCGTCTATAGCTATACATATTGGAAAAAAATTTTTCTTAAGAAATTGAACACTTAAAAATCAATTTAAATAATATTACCCATTTGAGGATGCTGGCTATTGACCCACTCTCGGACACGAAGTTCCCTGGCGGCCGCAAATTCAGCATAATCTGTGAAAACCATAACAATTCTTTAAGGATAAAGAAAAAACTAAAACTGCTTATATTTACTATCAAATTGTACAAGTTACCAACCATTATAGAGCTCTTGCGATGCTTGCTGCTGCGGCTCGCCAACTTCGAATGACTGTTTCATCTTCATCACTGGAACCATATGCGGCTAACGAAAAAGAAATAAATTAATAAAAATAAATAATAAACATTGGATAACTCACTGTACACCCGTGGATCAATATTTAAATCCAGTGTTTCAGAATCGAAMACAGAATCGTGGTCATCGTCACCAGCATCTGTAAAACATGAAAAAAAATATAAAAATTGTATTTCTTTCAAATGAGAAACAAACAGAATGCACTCACCCATTTCCCGAGGTAGATGCATTGGGAGGTCCATGTTGTTGACACCAGAGATGCCAGCCAGCTGATCTAAAAAAAATTGACGATAAAAACAATGTAAACTAGAAAACAGTTGTAAATAGCTCATACCCGAAGTTGCCGTGTTGTCATCATCCGGCAAGCTGAAAATATATGACCGACTTGATGACGATCCCGATGCCATGAATTCGTTCAGTGGTCTTATTTCCATTTTGTTAGGGTCAGCGTTCAGTCCCGCTGGAAAGAAGACCTCACAAATGTTTTCAACGAAATTGTTAAAACGATCCAGCGGAACCCTTTCGACCCTACAAGTCGGACAGCTAATCGTCGTCGAATTCGCTGGCTCCCTCAGTATTTTTTGCGAATACGCACACGTATTGCACACGTTGTGTGCTCTGGGGCAGTAGAATATCCGCTTTGGTGGTGCAAAGGGTTGGAAACACACCGGACATTTCAGCGACCTCCCAACGGCATGTAATAACATTACATACCTTACAATTCTGCAAATTAAAAATAATTATAATAATAAAAATATTATCGACTTTTTAAATATATGTGTACTTACATGTCATAAGCGGTGAGAGCATAGCTCCTCAGTCTTCTATTAGCATGCTTCATAATAATAAGAAAAATCGTGTGTATCTCAAGGAAACGAACGATATATTCTAAGTTTCATTTTTTGGTTAAATTTATAACATCGCACTCCCCCTCTAGACAAAAAACATCTTCTAAAGAGGGGCGTCAACGAAAAATTTGATAGGCTATCTACATTTGAGAGGGTGTATTCAGATAAGCAAAAAGTTGCCTTAAATAAGAAACACCTGCACTTTCAATAATTCAAAAGAAAATTATAAAAAAGCCAGATGACTATCACACGTCGAAAAAAAGATAATATCACTCTGATTTAACAAGACCACCCCATTGCTAAAAAAAAACTCCTGTGTCACATAATTCCGAGGGTGAGTCGTAAAAAAAGTATCATCTCGAGCATTGGAATTTTATCTATTGTCAAGCCCCCCGCTATTCATATATCTAATTCCAAGCCGTCGCGTCTATGCGATATCTCAAAGGTAGGTCGTTTGTTATTTTTATACCTGGCTACGGACAGCGGTCACCCCCATAAACCGACTGATTAAATGCTGACCATAGAAAATCAGACGAATATTCAAGCATGTATAAAAAAAGAGATCAAAATCTTTTCTGAATAATGAAACTGCTCATCATTAAATCGTATCCCGTCTAAAACGCGATTAGAGAGAATTATACTTAACATTTGCAGAGCGGGGGGTCAGTTCTATAATCATACATGTTTGAATTCTAACATTAATGAGATGCCCTTTGTATTGTTAAAATATATATAGCCTGACATCTCTTAACTTTAAAATTCCAGTGGAAAGATACAATCTTTTCACCTCCAAATACTTTATTCATTGTGACGCAGATAAAATTTACATTAGGCAATATCAACAATGAAATCAGGATACATTTCGGAGAAAACACCTGCGTTTTCAATGGTTAATTTTCAAATAAGGTAATACCATACGTCAAAAAAAGATAATGGAATGAGTTTCTCCTAATGTACAGCTTTGAATTCCGGCAAAAAGATACGATCTACATTTTTTTACTCTATAAAGCACCACCCATTGCAAAGCAACTAAAATTCATATTGGATGGTATCAATACGGCAATCAGGGTGAATCGGCAGGTTAAGACATGTTTGAAGCTCCTTTTATTATTTAATGAATGCCCTTCGAAGAAACGTGTAACATTTTAGAAATGCAATCTAATACGTCAGAAAGATAATGGAACTAGTTAAGCTGATAGTATCACATCGTGAAAAAAATATAAAAAATACTGTAGGTAATAAATTCCAATTGTCAGACTTTTTTTATCAGAATATACTTACATGTCATATATATCTGTCAGGTATCACCTGCTCTTAGACAAGTTCTAACAAGTTAGAAGTTTTTTTCTTCTCATGAATGCYTCCCAGCAAAGCAGCTGGTTTTTATCGCCATAATGCCTGTCATGTATGATATAACATGAATTCMACATTAAGATCTTTATCGAATTAATTTAAAAGCAGCTTATTTCTGTATATAAAGACGGAAGGCAGCGACGTTATCCTCMGTTAAGTTTTTAGTGCGTGTGTGTGTGTGTGTGTGAGTGTTAGTGGCCAACATACGAGCGTAGTCTGTGAAAGTGCTTCGCGTTTTTTTCTTTCCATAATTTCAATCTTAATACTGCTAGATTAAAAGTATTATTATTTAGTATAAATTCGGCATAGTTTGATATCTTTTTAGAATATTACTTATAGTGTTTAATAAGTGAGTTCAATCGGGTTTCTACAGAACGCAGTTTGTGCTTCATACATTTTATTTTACGGGCAAAGGTAAATTTAAATCAATAACGGATTCTTTAAATCAAATACTTCAGCAATGCCGCAGTTTGAGAATGAACGGATTAGAGCTGAAGAATTGGAAATTGGAAGAGCTTATAATGTAATGAAAATTAAGCAGACACAGACGAGATTCGGTAAATGTACTTACGCGATTATTAGAGTTGCCGATACCGAGGGAACCGTTAATCGCGTTATTTTTTTACCGAACCGTCTTAATCAGGCGTTTACAGATTCAGTCTTGGAAACATTTAACGCTGTTCCTGATGCCAAATATCTTAAATATCTTGGCTCTAAAAAATGTATGAAGGTGCTCGGCCTACCCGCCTTTTCGAATTTGGAGACCTATATAATTATGAGTCTCACAAATATTATAGGTATAAGGCTTATTATTCTAAATATTTGTTTAGTTTTAACTATAATTCTACAGCATAGTTTGACATCTATAAGAATAAGGATTATTTTTAAAAATATATTTTTAGTTTAATTATAATTTACTATATGCGCACTTCCCAAGCACGCTTGTATGACTTAGGCAACTTTTTTATTAACATACACGCATAAAGTTTCAACTAGACCATCAATTCCATTAAGGTAAGCGCTTTTTTTTATAAGCCAGCATAATTTTCCAATATATACACATATAATATTTACTAGTGGGTATAGGGAGCATTACTTAGTCAAAAAAAGGAAAAAACCGAATATCTACAAATTTCTAAGCTATAATAATATCTAATAATAACATTACAGTAACTGAGCAAGCCTTAGTTAAAATTCCACATGAAGAAATGTATTTAATGTAGAAATAACAGCATCGCGTCGCCTCGCCATTTTTCCGAATAACCATTATCCGAACGGCCATCATGTCTTCCCGACAATTTTCAAAGAAATAATAAATTATACCGTGCAGTGTGCACTGATGAGCTATAATGATAGCGAAATGGATCTATCTGCTGTTGGTTGCATTTAAACATAGTTGTCTTCAAAATTTCCAGCTGTTTTGATGACTTATCACTTAAATAAGGAATGCCTACACGATTTTGCGATAAAATACCTTTCCACAGAACTCATTATTTTAAACATAGTTATCTTCGAGATTTAGCTCCATCCTTATGTTGCCAAGCGTATTCATGTCTTCCCGACAAATTTCAAAGAAATATTAAATTATACCGTGCTGTCTGCACTAGACCTAAACTGCACTGATGAGCTATAAAGATAGCGAAATAGATCTATCTGCAGCTGATTGCGGTGCAGACAGCATAGGCCTCTAACTATGAAATTGCATGGGCTGCTGTATGCGAGCATTACGATAACAAAAAATTGCTAATTCATAACCATATAAAGGCCTTATTTGAATTACCATCATTAACAAAGGAATCAAGTACAGGTTTACGTAATCTAATTGACGGTGCCAACAAATATTTGCGCTCCCTGGTAAATCTAGGTCAAGCTATAGAACATTGGGACGCACTAATCATCTATATCATTCGTACAAAACTAGATTCAGGCACGGCTAGGGAATGGGAGGAGCATCAAATGAAGGATTCCGCTCCTAATTTCAAAGAAACGAAAACATTTCTGCAAGGTAAGGCAGATCTTCTTAAAACTTTAGAAGCTCAACACCCGAATAAGCAGGCACAACGAAAGCAGAGTTCTGCACTTACAGCTGTTCAGCAAACATCATGTTCATTTTGCAAAGACGCACATTTAATTTATAATTGCGACAAATTTATAAAATTAACAGTTCCTGCGCGTTTAGAAAGAGTAAGAGAGTTAAACTTGTGCACCAATTGCCTAAAAGCAAAACACTTCAAGCGTGGTTGTTTCGCTGGTTCATGCAGAAGATGCAATGGTAAGCACAATACTCTGTTGCATCTAGAAAAAGCAAGTTCTGAGGAAAGCAGCAACAGTCAACCTCAAACCACGTCTTCTACGACTTGCAGCTTTAGCAAGCAGTGTGATGATGTCCTTCTATCAACGGCATTGGTAAATGTTCTAGATTCGTCTGGAAAGGTTCATACTTGCAGAGTTCTTCTGGACTGCGGTAGTCAGTCTMACTTTATTACCAAAAAACTCTGTTCGAAACTCGGTTTATCAAAGCATCCTCTAGACATTACGGTATTAGGCATTGGTCAGCACGCATCGGTATTAAAATATTCCTGCGACGTTAACGTATCGTCTAAGATAAATTCATTCACTACAGACGTGTGCTGCATAGTGATCCCTCACATCAATGATAACATTCCTTCAAAAAGGTTTGATTTGTCTTCAATTATTATTCCGGAGCACTTGAAATTGGCAGATCCTAGTTTTCACGAACCCAGTCAAGTAGATATGCTTCTAGGAGCTGGTGTATTCTGGCAACTCCTTTGCGTTGGGCAAATTAGGCTAGGAAATGGGAAACCAATCGCTCAGAAGACCAGATTTGGTTGGATTCTGTCCGGTTACTCAAATTCGAAGGTTTTTACCACAAAATGCAATTTATCGACACATTTATCAACTTGAGAACAATTAGCAAAATTCTGGGAGGTAGAAGAAATTCCAAAAATGACACATCTACCTAACGAAGAGCTTCAGTGAGAATCTCATTTCGTAAACACCCACAACAGAGATCATGATGGCAGATTCAAGGTATGTCTTCCACTCAAAGGTTCTACTTCTGCTTTGGGTGACTCTAGGAGTCTTGCGATTAAACGGCTTCATGCCATAGAACGTCGTTTTCAAAAAAATCCAACGTTGAAGCTAGACTATGTGAAATTCATGGAAGAGTATGAGATGCTTGGTCATATGAGTAAGCTCGACGAAATACCACCTATCCCTATTTATTACTTACCACATCATGGTGTATTGAAGGAGCAGAGCAGCACCACAAAACTCCGAGTTGTCTTTGATGCCTCTGCTGCCTCAGATTCTGGTATTTCTCTGAACGATTTGCAGATGGTCGGGCCAACAATTCAAAGCGACCTATTCTCGATTCTGCTTCGATTTCGTAGTCATAATTTCGTCTTATCTGCAGACATCGCCAAGATGTACAGACAGGTTCTGGTAGATCCTCAATTTCGACCATTACAACTAATCCTTTGGAGATCTGATCCCTCTGAAGATATTGCCACTTACACTTTGAATACCGTTACGTATGGTACAGCTTCGGCAAGCTTCCTGGCGTCTGTTTCAATTAGCAGATGAATGCCAAGACCCTCATGTGTCTGATATCATCCGACGTGACTTCTACGTGGATGACCTATTGACAGGTGCTGATACAATTGAGGAAGCAATACAACTTGCCAAAAATATTGATTTGGTTCTGCGACAATGTTGTTTCGAACTACGTAAATGGTGTTCGAATAATCCTCATGTATTAAATGGTATTATGAATCATCTATCTCATTCAGATCTCTTACTTCTTGGCCCTAGGGAAAATACCAAAACTTTGGGATTAACTTGGTCGTGTAGTCAAGATCAGTAAATACTCGGTAAATACTTCCCCACACAAAAGGGTTACCAAACGAACAATACTTTCAGAAACTTCTCAAATATTCGACCCTTTAGGGTTATTAAGCCCATGTACTATGTTAGCTAAGCTGATTCTCCAGAAACTATGGACTTTAAATCTGTCTTGGGACAAATCACTTCCGTCAGATTTACATTTAGAATGGAATCGTTTTCGATCTGAGTTGTCTGATCTCAAGGTAGACATCGAGAGACAATGTATGTTTAAGAACTCCAAAAATATCGAATTACATGGTTTTTCGGACGCTTCTCAAAGGGCGTACGGAGCATGCATTTATATTTGTAATGTCAGTGACAATGGCAAAATCCATTCGCATCTATTGTGTGCAAAGGGAAGAGTCGCGCCCCTTAAATCACTCGCTGTTCCACGTTTAGAGTTATGCGGTGTATTACTGCTTGCTCAACTATTTGACAAGGTCAGACACTCGTTAGAAACTGAACATATTAAACTTCATTTCTGGGTCGATTCCACAATCGTTCTTAGCTGGATACGGCTATCCCCACATTTACTGCAGACTTTTGTTTCAAATCGAGTGGCTGAGATACAACGACTTACTAATCTTGATTGCTGGTTTCACGTACCAACTGCTCAAAACCCACCTGATCTAATTTCTCGGGGTCTCCAGCCCAGCAGCATTGAAAGTAATTCCTTATGGTGGCACGGACCAGAATTTTTGGCACTTCCAAAGGACTCATGGCCTACTAGTTCCTTTAGTCCAAATAAAGTTGTTCCAGAAACAAAGAATAATTCAAATGTCTTCGTTGTCACTGGACAACAAAAATTGTTTCCATTTGAACGCTTCTCGTCCTTAACACGATTAAAGCGAACCATGGCATTTTGTCTTCGCTTCATAAACAACGCGTCATCTAAATCAAAAAAATGTACTGGGAACTTATCGGCAGCTGAATTACATGACTCAATGAAACGCATTATCCAAATATCTCAAAGGGAATCCTTTCCTCAAGAGTGCCAGTCGTTATTAAATAATGGCTCCATTCCAGTCAAAGGTGTTTTATGCAGTCTTACCCCGTTCTTAGATGACGGTATCATTCGCGTTGGTGGACGCATACAACGTTCAGAATTTGCTTACAGCAAGAAACATCCCATCGTATTATCAAGCAATCATCCTTTCACCAAAATCTTAATTCATTAATGAACATCTAAGCCTCTTACATGCCGGTCCCCAACTTCTAGCTTCCGTTCGAAATCTATATTGGCCTATCGGCGGCAGAAGACTTGCCAAGAAAATTACACGACAGTGTGTCAGATGTTCTAGATTCAATCCAATCAGTTGTACTCCAATAATGGGCGAACTTCCTAAATCTCGTGTGGTTCCATCACCCCCCTGTAATACTACCGGAATAGACTATGCTGGTCCGTTTAAAATCAAAGATCGCAAAGGTCGCGGTTGCAAAATTCAAAAATGCTATGTTGTAGTGTTTGTGTGCTTCAGCACAAAGTCCATACATTTAGAGTTAGTGGCCGAACTCACGACCGAAGCCTTTATTGCTACTTTTAGACGCTTTGTTAGCAGACGCGGCAAGCCTGCAAAGATATATAGCGACAATGGCACCACTTTTGTTGGCGCTAATCACGAATTGCATGAATTAGGGAAATTTCTTTCACAAAATACAGTCATACCTGAAATTTTGGCAAACAATGGTGTGAGCTGGCATTTAATACCACCCCATTCTCCCCATTTTGGCGGTTTATGGGAAGCGGGAGTAGTCATTTAAACATCATTTAAAACGAGTACTTGTTAATGAGGTATTCACGTTTGAGGATTTTTATACGGTACTTACTCAGATAGAGGGTATCCTAAATTCCCGACCATTAACCCCTTTAAGCAATGATCCCAATGACTTGCAAGCACTCACACCCAATCATTTCCTAATTGGGAGACCGTCTTCGCTGCTGCCAGACCCAGATCTAGACGTACGAGTATCCAGATTATGCCGTTTCCAACACCTGCAACGACTAAACCAACATCTTTGGTCAAGGTGGTCGAAAGAGTACATCAGCGAACTACAACAACGACACAAATGGAAAATCAACTCTGCATCCGTGAACGTCGACTCCCTCGTCATCATCAAGGAGGATAACTTACCTCCAGCGAAGTGGCTCCTTGGCCGAGTCAGTCAACTTCATCCAGGCAAGGATGGCGTAGTGCGTGTTGTATCTGTGCGCACGGTAAATGGTGTAGTGAAGCGCCCTGTAACAAAATTGTGCTTGCTACCAATAGAAAATGAAAATGACTGATTACTGCTTTGCATACTTACTCTATGTTGTCTATTTACCTTTAGTTTTGCACATACAATGTAATGTACTTATGTTCTCTTTATTCATTCATTCATTATGTATATTTTGAAAACTTATGTTTTTCAAGGCCGGGGGTATGTTCATGCCGTTTTTAAATCATATGCGCGCCTCATCGGTTCGTCAGCTATCGCGAAACATCGCGATCGATATTTGAGTGTGCGGTTTTGACTACTGGTGGCGCGGCCCGGAAGAGAGGTGACTAGTTGCTTTACGATTACGAATGTATCACGTTGTACTTGCCTACCCGGAAAAGCAAATAAAGCATCATCTTAAAAGTTGTTATTTAATCATAAAACAAGCATACATCTAAAATTAGTAAAATACGGGAGCAATTCCCAACAATACTTTTCCACAGAACTCATTATTTTAAACATAGTTATCTTCGAGATTTAGCTCCATCCTTATGTTGGCAAGCGTATTCATGTCTTCCCGACAATTTTCAAAGAAATATTAAATTATACCGTGCTGTCTGCCATATCAATCAACCTGATGTCCTATCTCTGTTTATTAACCTTTAACTACTCGCGTCGGTGTAAAAAGTACACCAATATTCCAAGAAAGTTTGCCAAAACACTATTTGCGTTCCCCCACCCTTAAGACATCACATAACCTATGCCTAATATGTTTACTACATGCATGTGCAGTACTGATTTAATTGCGTTAGGGTAAAGTTGTTTTTTCTCCGCATTTTTCTTTTTCTGCAGCCCGGTGCATGAAATACACCGGCGCGAGCAGTAATGTAAGTATAAAAGACAGAATACATTAACAATAACTTGCATGGAAATACTGCTATTTTCATGGTAGAATGTGTTTATTTGGTTAAAAATATATTATCTTATTTTAGGGACAAAGTAAAAATTAGATATCCAAAGCAGTTGACGCAAGCGGAGTTAGAGGAAGATCGCTCAAGTCATATGCGATACAGATTCTGAAGAGGAAATAGAGGTAGAAGACGATGCAGATACTTCCACTGACGAACACATAGAGGCCAGTGATCATGATTCTGAATCGGAAATTGAAGGTAGCGGCTCTGATGAAATGGAAGAGGAGAATGAAACTAAAAACGCATTTATTAGTAAAGATCGGCTGGTTAGTTGGCACAAAAACCCAATAAAAAGCAAATTCGCTAAATTAAGTGCAAAGAACATTGTAAAAATACTTCCTGGCATAAAACAAGGAGCAAAAGACATAAACAGTGAATTGGATGGTTTTACAAAGATAATTACTGATAATATGATAGAACATATTACTAAATACACAAATATACACATTTCAAATATTCGATCAAATTATACGAGAGAACGTGATGCTAAAGATGTCACAAAAACAGAAATGCAAGCATTTTTAGGTTTGCTATTGTTAACTGGATATAAGAAACAGAATCACACCCATTTTTTGGAGCTATGGACAAACGATGGAACAGGTTGTGAAATATTTCGGGCTTGCATGAGCTACAATAGATTCCCATTTTTGCTGTCTGTTATTAGATTCGATGACAAAACTACAAGACCCGAAAGAAAGCAAACAGATAAATTGGCTGCAATAAGATGGATTTTAGACGAATTCACAAAAAATTGCAAAAAGAACTATTCAGTGGGTGAATTTATGACTATTGACGAAATGTTGATAGCATTTAGAGGGCGATGTAGTTTTGTACAATACATACCAAATAAACCTGCAAAATACGGATTGAAAGTTTTTGTAATGTGTGATGCAAAAACATTTTATGTGTCAAATTTGGAAGTGKATTGCGGAAAACAACCGGATGGGCCGTACAGCAAGCCAAATACACCAACTGCAATTGTTCACCGGTTGCTAGAGGAAGTGAAGGGCTAACAGAAATTTGACCTGTGATAACTGGTATTCAAGTTATCCGCTTGCAAAAGTTACTAGAAAATAAAATTACAATGATTGGAACCATGAAGAAAAATAAACGCGAGATAACACCGGAATTTTTGCCCCAAAAAAACAGAGCTGTTGGTTCGTCATTGTTTGGATTCCAAAAAAATGTAACATTGGTCTCGTACGTTCCCAAGAAAAATAAATCTGTTGTGTTAATTTCTACAATGCACGAGGATTCCGCTATAGATCCAGATTCAAAGAAACCAGAAATAATACTAGAGTATAACGCAACCAAAGGCGGAGTCGATACTGTTGATAAAATGTGCAACAATTATTCTGTGTCTCGAAGAACGAGGAGATGGCCACTGGCAATATTTTACCAGCTGATAAATATTGCAGGAATCAACGGCCAACTGTTGTATAATACTAATCATGTCAATGCAGCTTATAAAAGCACAGAAGAAATTTTTTGAAAGTTCTTTCTTTAGCTTTGATGAAACCGCATCTTTCTGAACGTGCCAGTATAGAGTCATTGCCAACTGATATAAAATGTTTCCTTGCAAAATACAAGACGCCAGAAGAAGAAACTCTACAGGAGCCACCTGCAAAAATACGAGCACGGTGTTTTATCTGCGGCAGAAAGAAAAACCGAGTAACAACAATAATCTGCAGCAGTTGCAATAAATCTGTATGCAAGCAACACATGACTAGTGTTGTGACATGCAACTATTGCAAAACCAGTCAATGCAATTCGGAAGAAATGTAGCTGAAGATGTAACACTGAACTGTTAGTTTTTTATATTCATTTATATTATATAATAAAGTGTTAAATCAATGTATGGGAATTATAAGAATTTATACTTTCTTTATCAAAATATTCCATCAGTGATAATAATAATTTTAAAAGTTTGTTTTTTTTTGTTTATTATTGAAATGTTATGTCAATATATAAGTTTTAAAAGGTTGTATTTATCATAAAAAAAGCATTTATGAACATAGAGAGAGTTTTTATTGCACAAATGTAGTCATGTATACGCTCAAACTCGCAGTAATACCTCTGGTGTACAAAATACACCGCGCGAGTAGTAGATAGAAAATTCAAGGCGCGAGTAGTTAAAGGTTAAGGCGTCTCCCCCTCCCTTTTCTCTAAATTAAGTTGAAAGAAATATATGAAGAAAAAATAAAACAACTTGCTATTTGTACAAGTATTTATTAAATGTATAAAATATTTTTTCGCTACTAATTACAGCTTTAAGACTTTGAGTTTTCTATCAATATCATACATTGATAAGTCAGCCTTGAGCTTGCCGATATTCTTAATTAAACGCTCCAACCTCATACCAATATTGATGCTATGGCGTTGTAAAGGAATTCTATGCATATTGGAGGCTCGTGGAAGTCGTGTAGTATATCTTCCGTCACTTGTCACTTGTTTTGGATACATCTAGTGGAGCAATAGTAGTAATAATAATAATAATAATAATAATAATAATAATAATAATAATAATAATAATAATAATAATAATAATAATTATTATTATTATTATAAAGTAGACTGGCTTACCGCTTTCGATGTAGAGAGCGTCTGTTTCTTACAAGAGAACGATTGCCAAGACTGATTTATCGCAAACGTGATGCTCTGTATTTCTATTCACACATCCTACCCCCACTCTTCTTTCTTTCTATGTAAATATAGTTTATATTTTTAATTTCTTTCAGTACAATGGCAAGCTCTAGTACTAAGCAAATGGAACAAGATCTTCCACCATCCAACAATGTTAAATTTTGTGTAAGTTGCAACCTGCATATCGAGCGTCGTAAATTTCCACCACATACTAGAACAAACCAACACAAGAACAACAGCGCTCGAGAGATTTCCGATGGCGTTCAAATAATAGATAGCGCTTTCAATAGCAGTTTATGTATCTATAGAATACAAAAGCCGGCTCAATATGGAAATGAGAATTGCATCGACTATCAAGAATTCTTTCTTCATCTTAAGGACAAAACATTATCCATCATAACAGAAAAATTGAAAGATGATCCATCACTGAAAATTAATTTTGAACTATTCTGCCTGTTTGAGCTGAAGAAAGGCTACCAGGCAGACATAGAAAATCTTCAAATTAACAATGAAGACGTAACTTTTGATATCAAAAGTTTTAAAAGTGGACCGTATACTCTGGTGACAACCACAACTGACTTGCTGGAACTATACAAAGGATCAGCAGAGAGAATTACTACAAAAGCTCTCGAATTCCAGGTATGTATATGCGATACTCTAATACAAAATATATTCAAGAAATTTTTTTAATTTTTAAAAAATTTATATTTTTATTTTTTTAAATTATTTTCTTTTTTTGCAGGAATCAGAGCGGCTGGAGCTTAACGGACATCTTGTTTTTGGAAATGTCTACTGCACTGCACACACCATCGGCTAGGTCTTCATATATACCCTTGCCTAAATGCGTTCAAGCCACTAAATCTATAATTAATGTTCAAAATACCGATCATTATTGCTTTGTTTGGGCTATATTGAGCGCTCTTTATCCGCAAAAAAACCAATGCTAATCGCGCTTCAAGGTATTTTCAATATTTTAACACCCTTGATTGCATCGGCATGACATTTCCAATGCAGCTAAGGGATATCCCGAAATTTGAAAAAAGGAACAACATATCTATCAACGTGTTTGGCTTAAGCTGCAGAGAAGATGCGAAAAAACAGAACATTGCTGAGGCCGCGGCTGATGTGACTTCCACCGCAGATGACGTTTCACGCAAGAAGGAACGAAGAGACTTTCGAATAACTGGCCCGTTGCATCACTGCGTTGCACGTAAGAGTAAACATGTTAATTTACTGTATATAGAAGATGGTTCTAAAGGTCATTACTGTTACATTAGAGATCTTTCGAAGTAGTTAGTAGGGCAGTTATCAAGCCATGATCATAAGCTTCATATATGTGATGGATGTTTATGTAGATTTCAATCCTCCGAAAAACTCAAAGAGCATTTAGACTTGCAAGATTGCTCCAAATATGTTACCTTATTGCCCGAGCCTGGTAAAAATGATGTAATTCAATTTTCCAATACTCATAAGTCCGCTAAGTTGGAGTTTGCAATATACGCGGATTTCGAAACCATTTTAACCCCTTTTGATACGGTGCAGTACAATGCTGAAAGTAAATTCGTAATGAATACAGCAGTCCATCTTGCCCACAGTTTTGCATATCAAATAAAATGCAGCTACGACGAGTCGCTTTCAACTCTTAAGAATATATCGCGGTGAAAACTGTGCTCTAACGTTTATAAAAATGCTAATCGATGATGTGAGAGGTATCTTCACAAAACATCTCTTTAAGAATAAGCCAATGACACCGCTTACACCGGAAGAGATTTCGAAGATTAAGGATACCACTCAGTGTTACATGTGTAACGGCGAATTTCCATCAGATAATGGAGATATATCTCTAAGGCCCGTGAAGATCACTCCCATGCAAGCTCTTTATTCAGAGGTATCGCCCATTCAAAATGTAATTTAGCCAGCAGAACGCCAAAAATGATACCGGTTATAATACACAATCTATCCGCATAAGACTGTCATCTGTTTGTAAAAGAATTAGCTCTTTCACCCCTAGTCAAAGAAATCAAAGTTATAGGGCTAACGAAGGAAAAATATATAGCTGTGGATGTAAAAATAGCGAAGATGAGAAATAAGGCAGCCGTATCGGATGCTAGCCGTCAGATAAATTATGTACTAATACGCTTCTTGGACAGCTATAGATTTATGGCGAGCAGTTTGGCTGAGTTGGTTAGCTATTTGGATGATGATCAGTTCACAGAGACACGTAGATACTTCAATTCGGAGGACAAGTTTCAGCTCATGAAGCGAAAAGGTATTTTTTGTTACGAATATGTTGACTCGCTTGAGAAATTGAGTACAACCAAAAGTCTGCCACCACGAGAGAAGTTCTACAGTAGCCTAACGCAAGAAACCGTATCAGAGGAGGATTATTTACACGCGCAAAAGGTTTGGAAGGCATTTGATTGCCGAGATCTGGGGGACTACTCCGATCTATATCTAAAATCCGATGTTCTGTTGCTGACTGATGTATTTGAGGCTTTCAGAACGAAATGCCTCGACGAATGGTGAGCTCGAAATCGAAGCTCATCCTGAAGAAATTATTGAAGTCGTACAGTCTGGACCGCCAACCCCGCCGTTATCGGAGAGGATATCTATGGATCTTGAGTTATTTCTTTAACTTTCGTGTTTTTCCATTGTTTATATTTTGTTCAGTTTTCTTTCTTTATCTCTTTATTTTATAATTTTTTATTTTTCTCTAGTCATCGCCCTCTCCGATGACGACGACGATATTCCGGCTGATGCCGATATAGGTGAGTTTATTTTAAAAAAAACACTGTTTAGCAAGTTTTAATTTTCTATTTGTTACAATTTCAGAACAGCCCGGTCTKTTAAATGATAACGACACGGTGGACCTGAATGCAGGACAGAGGACACCGGTTTTCAGTAAGTCATCGCATTTGCTCTTGTTATAATTTTTTTAATTTTTATTTCTTTTGATGTAGATGAGGGTTATAGAATAATTCCATTTTTCTTTTTTTCCTCAATAGACGCTGATAACATGTATATGCTGTGGCTTCAGGGAGGCTGCTATCCGGTAAACCGTAAGTCACTGTCATTCCTTATTTTTTTTAGATAGAACCTAATTTCATACTTTTCTTTCTTTCCATTAGATGAGTTTATCGGTTGGCCTATGCAAATGCCGCCGCCGCCGCCAATCCAGATTCAACCTCCCCTCTGGCCAGTATACTGATCATAGTAACATCCTCTCTTTGGAAGGAATTGCCGATTTTATAAAAACTAAAAATGAACACGAAACGTAGCATTATTGTGTTTTACTTCCCGAAATCATCACTGTTATAATCATCTACGAGAAATGGAGGCGCCAATCCAACAATATACWGCTCGGCTGTACAATGTGTAAGTTAACAGTAGTTTTAAAGCATGGATAATTTCTACAACTTTTGTTTTAATTTATTTACGCTACTTGAAGATTGTGGGTCTTCTCAATATATTGACGCCGACGTTGGAATGCCCGACTTGCCTAACGCCTTTCTCGCCGCCGGTGAGGATTGTATCATGCGGATTAGGCCACAGTATATGTGCTGATTGTGCGCATATCCTACGCGGTGGCGGGCAGGCCGTAGACATCCGGTGTCCTATTTGTAGGCCATCTCGGATAAGGCGGGATGTTTTCAACATCCTGGGGGAGGCCGTCCGAGACGAGCTCTTCCTGGCCGATCGCTTCGACCAGGGAGACCTCTCATTGCCAGCCCCAGCCCCAGTAGTTGAAAACATACAACATAGGGCTCCAACGCCAGCGTTGTCAAAGCGATCGCTCATCATCGCCMTTGACGATGATGAGGACGACATGACGGGTGAGATTATTAAAAAAAAAGCTCTATTAACAGGTTTTAATTTCTATTCGTTGCAATTTCAGAGCAGCTTGATGAGGAAGCCGTAGACCTGCCCGATGTAGGGCAACCACCGCGCCAGGAGCCGGCTTTCAGTAAGTCATTGCATTTGCTCTTGCTATGTCACTTTTTAATTTTTATTTCTTTTTGATCGATAGACGTAGGCGAGGGTTATAGGAATCCTCATAAGCCTATGCCCTATTCTGCCCCGATGCCACCGATGCCTCCTGCCTTTGCCTGTAAGTAATTAAATAATTATTATTAGAGAAACGTAACTCTATTTCTCTTTCCCCATTAGACGCAGATATGCAGCGGCCGCTTATGATGTGTGGCTACCCGGTAAACCGTAAGTCCTTGTCATTTCTTCTTACTTTAAAGATGAACCTAATTCCATACTTTTCTTTTTTCCCATTAGATGGTTTTTACGGCTTTCCGCCATATCCATGGCCGGTGTACCCCCGGGCGCCACCGTAATTTTATAGGGGTGAGCGTTTTTCTATATAATTTTTATTAATACTTATGTCGTGTTTTTTCTTCTTGTTACAGAGTACAACAACAACAACAACTACCACCATGGATACTTCATGCCGCCTTATTTTCCATACTAAAATAGTGTATAGCTCTAAATAAAAACAAGTATACATATATGGTTTATTTTTTACTATCATCTTACCATTTCAGCTCGAAAAGTGATGTGTTTTAAAGTGCGTAGTACTGAAGGTAATAGATACTTAAACGAATTCCTTAGTCAAAAAAACATTCAGATCAAATGCTGTTTCTATAACTTGTACAGAAGTACGGAAGTCCATAACAACCTAAAATTTAATAAACAACTCGAAAAGTCAATAATCGCAATATAGCAGCAATTTGAATCATTAATCCGGGGAAAATAAATGCATCTAATAAGATACTATTTATCAACATGCAAATTCAAATCATATTTCTCATCCCGTCACATTCAGCAAAATAATCGAAAAATTAAAAAATTTTGATCGCTAATTACACACATGCTCGATTGGGCTAATATGCAAATGAGTGACCCAGAAGTCTCATCATCCCTCTACTGAGCTCTTTCGAGCTGACCGCTTCGAGGATGGTGAGCTCGAAATCGAAGCTCATCCTGAAGAAAATATTGAAGTCGTACAGCCTGGACCGCCAACCCCGCCGTTATCGGAGGGGATATCTATGGATCTTGAGTTATTTCTTTAACTTTCGTTTTTTTTTCATTGTTTATATTTTGTTCAGTTTTCTTTCTTTATCTCTTTATTTTATAATTTTTTATTTTTCTCTAGTCATCGCCCTCTCCGATGACGACGACGATATTCCGGCTGATGCCGATATAGGTGAGTTTATTTTAAAAAAAAACACTGTTTAGCAAGTTTTAATTTTCTATTTGTTACAATTTCAGAACAGCCCGGTCTTTTAAATGATAACGACACGGTGGACCTGAATGCAGGACAGAGGACACCGGTTTTCAGTAAGTCATCGCATTTGCTCTTGTTATAATTTTTTTAATTTTTATTTCTTTTGATGTAGATGAGGGTTATAGAATAATTCCATTTTTCTTTTTTTCCTCAATAGACGCTGATAACATGTATATGCTGTGGCTTCAGGGAGGCTGCTATCCGGTAAACCGTAAGTCACTGTCATCCCTTATTTTTTTTAGATAGAACCTAATTTCATACTTTTCTTTCTTTCCATTAGATGAGTTTATCGGTTGGCCTATGCAAATGCCGCCGCCGCCGCCAATCCAGATTCAACCTCCCCTCTGGCCAGTATACTGATCATAGTAACATCCTCTCTTTGGAAGGAATTGCCGATTTTATAAAAACTAAAAATGAACACGAAACGTAGCATTATTGTGTTTTACTTCCCGAAATCATCACTGTTATAATCATCTACGAGAAATGGAGGCGCCAATCCAACAATATACTGCTCGGCTGTACAATGTGTAAGTTAACAGTAGTTTTAAAGCATGGATAATTTCTACAACTTTTGTTTTAATTTATTTACGCTACTTGAAGATTGTGGGTCTTCTCAATATATTGACGCCGACGTTGGAATGCCCGACTTGCCTAACGCCTTTCTCGCCGCCGGTGAGGATTGTATCATGCGGATTAGGCCACAGTATATGTGCTGATTGTGCGCATATCCTACGCGGTGGCGGGCAGGCCGTAGACATCCGGTGTCCTATTTGTAGGCCATCTCGGATAAGGCGGGATGTTTTCAACATCCTGGGGGAGGCCGTCCGAGACGAGCTCTTCCTGGCCGATCGCTTCGACCAGGGAGACCTCTCATTGCCAGCCCCAGCCCCAATAGTTGAAAACATACAACATAGGGCTCCAACGCCAGCGTTGTCAAAGCGATCGCTCATCATCGCCATTGACGATGATGAGGACGACATGACGGGTGAGATTATTTAAAAAAAAAGCTCTATTAACAGGTTTTAATTTCTATTCGTTGCAATTTCAGAGCAGCTTGATGAGGAAGCCGTAGACCTGCCCGATGTAGGGCAACCACCGCGCCAGGAGCCGGCTTTCAGTAAGTCATTGCATTTGCTCTTGCTATGTCACTTTTTAATTTTTATTTCTTTTTGATCGATAGACGTAGGCGAGGGTTATAGGAATCCTCATAAGCCTATGCCCTATTCTGCCCCGATGCCACCGATGCCTCCTGCCTTTGCCTGTAAGTAATTAAATAATTATTATTAGAGAAACGTAACTCTATTTCTCTTTCCCCATTAGACGCAGATATGCAGCGGCCGCTTATGATGTGTGGCTACCCGGTAAACCGTAAGTTCTTGTCATTTCTTCTTACTTTAAAGATGAACCTAATTCCATACTTTTCTTTTTTCCCATTAGATGGTTTTTACGGCTTTTCGCCATATCCATGGCCGGTGTACCCCCGGGCGCCACCGTAATCTTATAGGGGTGAGCGTTTTTCTATATAATTTTTATTAATACTTATGTCGTGTTTTTTCTTCTTGTTACAGAGTACAACAACAACAACAACAACTACCACCATGGATACTTCATGCCGCCTTATTTTCCATACTAAAATAGCGTATAGCTCTAAATAAAAACAAGTATACATATATGGTTTATTTTTTACTATCATCTTACCATTTCAGCTCGAAAAGTGATGTGTTTTAAAGTGCGTAGTACTGAAGGTAATAGATATTTAAACGAATTCCTTAGTCAAAAAAACATTCAGATCAAATGCTGTTTCTATAACTTGTACAGAAGTACGGAAGTCCATAACAACCTAAAATTTAATAAACAACTCGAAAAGTCAATAATCGCAATATAGCAGCAATATTGAATCATTAATCCGGGGAAAATAAATGCATCTAATAAGATACTATTTACCAACATGCAAATTCAAATCATATTTCTCATCCCGTCACATTCAGCAAAATAATCGAAAAATTAAAAAATTTTGATCGCTAATTACACACATGCTCGATTGGGCTAATATGCAAATGAGTGACCCAGAAGTCTCATCATCCCTCTACTGAGCTCTTTCGAGCTGACCGCTTCGAGGATGGTGAGCTCGAAATCGAAGCTCATCCTGAAGAAAATATTGAAGTCGTACAGCCTGGACCGCCAACCCCGCCGTTATCGGAGGGGATATCTATGGATCTTGAGTTATTTCTTTAACTTTCGTTTTTTTTTCATTGTTTATATTTTGTTCAGTTTTCTTTCTTTATCTCTTTATTTTATAATTTTTTATTTTTCTCTAGTCATCGCCCTCTCCGATGACGACGACGATATTCCGGCTGATGCCGATATAGGTGAGTTTATTTAAAAAAAAAACACTGTTTAGCAAGTTTTAATTTTCTATTTGTTACAATTTCAGAACAGCCCGGTCTTTTAAATGATAACGACACGGTGGACCTGAATGCAGGACAGAGGACACCGGTTTTCAGTAAGTCATCGCATTTGCTCTTGTTATAATTTTTTTAATTTTTATTTCTTTTGATGTAGATGAGGGTTATAGAATAATTCCATTTTTCTTTTTTTTCCCTCATTAGACGCTGATAACATGTATATGCTGTGGCTTCAAAGAGGCTGCTATCCGGTAAACCGTAAGTCACTGTCATTCCTTATTTTTTTTAGATAAAACCTAATTTCATACTTTTCTTTCTTTCCATTAGATGAGTTTATCGGTTGGCCTATGCAAATGCCGCCGCCGCCGCCAATCCAGATGCTGCCGCCTCCGCCAATCCAGATTCAACCTCCCCTCTGGCCAGTATACTACCCCCAGCCGCCTTATGCAGGGTCGCTGGGGATGATGCCCCAGCCGCCTTATGCAGGGTCGCTGGGGATGATGGCAGGTCGGCCATATGACAGAGGTGAGAGTTTTTATATATAATTTTTATTAATACTTATAGCATGTTTTTCTTTTTGTTGCAGAATATTATCCACACACATTATTAAACTGTTTTTTTAAATTAAATATAGAAAGTATTTTAAGCATACAAGTGTTTCTTTTTCTATTATCGACTTACCATTTCAGCTCGAAAAAGTGATGTGCGTTTGTGTAAGTGTAAAGTGAGTTTTTTTTGTTTAAAAGTGAGGGTAAGTAATATTTAAACGAATTCCTGTTTCTGTGTCATATACAGAGAAAGTGGAAAAGTTATCTCATTAAATAAGTCACATTTAACAATAAGAAACGAGTTAAAGAAAAACTTAATAAACCGCTTGAAAAGTGTTCTTTTTCAATAATTATAGTATTTAATCATTTTTAGCCTGAGTAGAAATGATTCCTTTAGTAATAAAACATCTAATAAACTCGCTAATACTGTTTATCAACATGCAAATCCAGTCATAATATCATATTTCACATGTAAAAAAATCGAAAAAAACTTTTTGCCCCAATTTTTTGATCGCGATAGCGAATTACACATGCTCACACAGGCTAATATGCAAATTGGTTCAGCTCGCTCACAAATACCCTACTTATAATCTTGGACGATGACAGTGAAAGTGACAGTGCGGACGACAGTGATTTTGGTGATAGTACATAACAAATATTGTGTACCTACAAAAGTATTTGTTCTGGTTATTTCTGTAATTTTGTATGATACTGTGCTTCTAACACGATATGTGCCTGTATATTAGTTTTGTTTATTTTTATTAATTCTGATTATTTTTTGGTATTTTTGTTCCGATTATTTTTACTTGTGATTATTTTCATTTTCATTTATTTTTATATTATCTTAGTTTTAGTTGTGCTTATTTTCTGTTCTGATTATTTTCTTATCTAGTTGTGATTATTTTTTCGGAATGTACATAAAAACACTTTTCCCATATTACTACATGCGAAGTTTTCTTGCCGCACTACGCCTTTTAGATTTAGATTAGACCCTTGTACCTACATATCTACGTTGTGTGAATCCCACTCATCCATCTCTTGGCGAGAGCTGTACTATCGGTGATAAGAGGGGGTATTAAGCAAGAGATGCATAAATACTGGAAAAATTGGGATCGTCTTCATTTATTCTTTTGTTGTGTACTATATAACGATTCAGTTTCTTCCTTGTGCAGTATCTTTTCAATCACGGGTCGGGTCGTTATCAGGGTCAACGGGAGTGTTGTGTGCTTACAAAAACTGCGGATTGTCAACTTCCCAAAAGTCGGTTTATCGGTAAGTATTACACTCTTTATTATTACCGTGATACAGTGCAAAGTGTGGTAAATCCATAGCGAGTAACTAAGCAGTTAGATGTGCTGACAATTTAATGTATACATAGGACGCACCACATTATATTATATTATGTATACCTATGACTCCGCGTATTTATTTGTGGCTCTATTTTCTTTTCAATAAATATTTTTTATTTAATGAATTTTATTCTATTATTTTCGCTGTATTATCAGCTTTCTATACATATATTATAGTTGGTTTATAATCTCATATAACGCTTTAATTTTAGCTTTAAACATGTCCAATTTTGTGCCTGAAAAACGTCATTTGCGGGAAGCTTTATTATTCCTTTTTCACCTCAAGAAGAACGCCACCGCCGCTCATCAAATGCTCGTTGAAGCTTATGGCAATGATGCCGCGTCTATAAGAACTTGTCAAGAATGGTTCCAGCGCTTCAAATCGGGTGATTTCGACCTTAACGATAAGGAGCATGGCAAGCCGCCGAAAAAATTTGAAGATGAAGAACTGCAGACTTTGTTGGACGAGGATGCCGCGCAAACGCAAGAACAGCTCGCTTCTGCCCTTAACGTCAAGCAGAAAACGCTTTCCCTTCGTCTTCGCGCTATGGGAAAAATTCTGAAAGAAGGAAAATGGATGCCTTATGAATTGACGGAAAGGAACAAAGAACGACGAAAAACAACGTGTGAGATCTTGCTTGGACGTTTCCAAAGAAAGTCTTTTTTGCATCGCATTGTCACCGGAGATGAAAAATGGGTTTACTTCGACAATCCAAAGAGGAAAAGATCCTGGGTGAGCCCGGGTGAGCCGACAACATCGACCGCGAAGCCGAATATTCATGGAAAAAAGGTACTGCTCTGCATTTGGTGGGACCAGCGTGGCGTACTGTACTACGAGCTTCTCCAACCTGGCGAAACAGTTACCGCCAATCGTTACGGTCAACAATTAGTGCAGCTGCGTAATCAACTGCGAACAAAGAGGCCAGAATGGGCGGATCGACACGACAAAGTCATACTGCTTCATGATAACGCAAGGCCGCATGTCGCAAAACCGGTCAAAGATACCTTAGAAGAACTCAAATGGGAAGTCTTACCGCACCCGCCGTACTCTCCAGACATCGCCCCATCGGATTATCATCTTTTCCGTTCAATGGCTCACGGTTTGGCAGAGCAGCGTTTCACGAATCGCCAAGAAGTCCAAGAATGGCTCAATGAATGGATCGCTTCAAAACCGGAAAATTTTTTTCGCCATGGAATCCAAAAACTTCCTAATCTATGGGAAAATGTTGTCAATAACGATGGAAATTATTTTTAATAAACGTTGTTAATAAATTTATATAGTTTCAAACTGTTAAAAATTCGTAAAAAAACGCGGAGTCATAGGTATACACCTAATATTATCAACAACTAGGAACATCTAGCATTTCAGTCAATCAGTTTTTCCTTAGCTGACTTTGTTTTTAGAGTACTCGATCAGGGCCTCGTTTATTTTGCCAAAGATGCTTTGCTTACATAAATTCTCAATTTTGTCAAACTTATTAAATGCAATAGCTGGTATACTTGTTTATTTATTACTATTTAAGGTATTCAAATATTCATCCCGAGGGAAAACGTATGACATCAGTTTATGAAGAAAACGCAATCCTCTAATATGCGCGAAATACGCCTTTTACAGTTGTTATACGTATATCGGAAGCTCTGCTGCTAAATATGGTAATTGTTTACAACACGTCATATTCAGTTTTTTGCGTGATTTTTGCTAATTCGTGAAGAGTGTAATTGTAGAGAGATATTTATCGTAATATTTTCGTGCGGAAACCCTCCCATGAGCTTGACTCACCTTCGGGATGGGGAGTGAAATGGGGTGCTGGGCGGGGTAAATATAGGCGTAATACTATCTGTAACGTATAAATGTACCGTATTACAATGTAATTAAGTTGTTAATGAATGTGGTAAATATCGTTTTAACGTAGAAATAGTAAATCTAGGGCATTATATGACGTGTTCGTGACGTAATGATGTATCGGTGACGTTGAATGACGTTGGTGATATAATATATTGGAAATAATGTCTTCAACTATGACGTAGTTGAAGCGGATGACTAGTACATAGGGCGTAAACCTGTAGCGTATGACGTATTGTTGTTTATGACGTTATAGAAACGTATTAGTCTGGTATGACGTAAATGCAACGTTGTCATTTCTTGCACGAAGTAGATATATGTGTTAGAATTGGTGATTTTGAAAATTTGATAAATGTTATTTTTAAGAGAAGGGTAAAGAATCAGACATTGTAAGAATTGTATAAAAGCAATAATCGTAATTGAAATCGATTATGATTTGTAATAAGTAAGCGAGGGGAAGGGTAAAAAACATGGAAAAGTATAGTATTTAGGAAAATGAAAAAATACGTCATGTAATGTATAATGTATATGTAGGGTAAAATCTGAATATAGAATTATAATTATATGATCAATGACGAGCAGTATGAAAGTGTGGGGAAGGGTAAAAGTATTGTAGTCATGCAATAATTGAATAAGCAAATGTCAGACAATAGTGATTATGATGTATATGAAGTGAGGGGAAGGGTAAAAAACATGGAAAATGAAAAAAATACGTCATGTAATGTATAATGTATATGTAGGGTAAGGGTAAAATCTGAAGTGTGTTGCGATATAGAAAAGTATATATAGAATAAGAGACTCACTTATGCCAAAGGATGATCCTCTGGAGGATATAATTGTGCCACTGTTTGCCAGAACACATGCCTCCTAAGACGATGGTCCGGTAGGTGCCGGCGGAAAATGGAATCGGCCAAATACGTATCCAGATGCGTGTCGACTAGTCCGGCCCTAGGTACATGGCGACGCACTTCAACCCAGGAACGCTCTATATTTTGAGTATGTGCTGAAGTAAGGGGGTCAACAAAATTGATGGAATGGTTTACAGAGAGGTGTTTAAAATTCTCCTGCGTTAACCCATCATACGCCTTCCAACAGTCAGTCATAATGGTAGTTCCTGGTCGTACGTACTGTTTAATGATGTTGAGGAGTGTATCGGCGGTTCTGTCTGGTACTCCGACTAAAAACATTCCTCTAATACCGTTTTCATCGGCTTCCCTCTCTATGCCGCCAAGCACCCAGCGACCCTTAAGCAGTCTACCACGATTATATTTTCTGCGACCGAACTTCGCTTCATCAATTTCTACCACCTTTCCAATGCCACCAATCTTTTGGGAATTGCGTTCGACATAATGAACAATTACCTCTCGAATGAATGAAAACCAGTCTACCACTGTCTTCGAGCATAATCCCAATTCCCTGCAGGCATACATCTGCCTAGAAGTTGATCTGGACAGGTATATACCAACTAGGAGTGCCACTGTCCTCAATGGTAAATGTGTATTATGGAAGAACGTTCCATGTAGAGCATTGGTTTGGTGGTTACATGTGGCCTTTTTCTGCTTCCTATGGCTGATACGTCTGGCACAACGATAGATATAGCGGTTTTGGTAATGTTTTAGCACAACACGGCCACCACACTTGGAACACAGAGCATGGCATGACAATACACCATGCGTAAAAAAGAATGTCACTAATTCATGTTCATTATTTGAAAACGTAATAAAATCGATATCCGAAATAGTACATGTTTCCCAAGTATTGTACCCGCAAGAAACAACGGACGGCACAGCATCCAAAACACCAATAGATGACGACATTACGAAAAAATATAATAATAGTCGCAACCGTTCACAACAAGAGCTAACGAACAACTAAATGAGGAAGGGAAGAAGGGTTCGTCTAAAAGTTCCCCGAATTCGCAGTTTGCTAGTATAATATAATGCGAAGCAATCACATGATATCGGAAAAGGACAGATGTATACAAATACATGTAGTAAAGTAGAGAACAGAATAGAAATACGCAAAGTTCCCCTTGAGCAATAATGGTATATTCTAGATGGTAAATGATATACGTTGCCAAATTTATGTAACCTGAATAAGTGTCGATGCAGAATGTACGGTAATAAAGGCTTTGATATAAGTGTATGAAGTGATGAATGTTAAGTGTAATGTAATTAAATGAAAATGTAAGTAATGTAAGATTGGTAATTGTAAAAAACGCAATACAAAATAAATGGCTGAGATATGGCAACGGTGCATTATAAAAAGGGAAAAACCCTGGAACATCTGGAGCATTGCTAAGCAGATGTATTGTTGATATCGTATAAATGGGGAATTCCTGAACAGTGTGACGCCCGTTAAAAGAAGCAGGTGTTGAAAGTGAGATGACGACGATGGTAAATGATATACGTTGCCAAATTTATGTAACCTGAATAAGTGTCAATGCAGAATGTACGGTAATAAAGGCTTTGATATAAGTGTATGAAGTGATGAATGTTAAGTGTAATGTAATTAAATGAAAATGTAAGTAATGTAAGATTGGTAATTGTAAAAAACGCAATACAAATAAATGGCTGAGATATGGCAACGGTGCATTATAAAAAGGAAAAAACCCTGGAACATGTCGAGCATTGCTAAGCAGATGTATTGTTGATATCGTATAAATGGGGAATTCCTGAACAGTGTGACGCACGTTAAAAGAAGCAGGTGTTGAAAGTGAGATGACGACGATACGGGTAGATGCCCTAGAAAGTCAAAACATAATGGTGAAATACAATTGCGTCGTTAAATAAACGACTACGACAGTCGTGCACCTCGATGAATACAAATTTTATTAGAGATAACAATTTTATTTGGATCAATACATTACCTAGACCACGTATATATCCCAGCATTTTGTTACCAAAATGAAGTAACACCTTGCATTCTAGAAACAATGCTATACGACAGTGACGTAAGGTTGTATTGGTACATGGAGTAATGTGAAAATGTAAAGGTACAAAGCACATGGATGAAGTATGACAACACTGCAGTGTAAAATCGCAAAGGAGAACTGTGCAGTAATAATGCTGCCATATAAAGCGGGGATTCCCCTAATGAGTGACGCACGACGAAAGGGGACAGGTGTTGAATGTTGGACGAACCCGAGGTCGGTCGATTCCCCGAAGTAGTAGTAATAATATAATATTCCTCAGTAGATGTGTGTACACATTGCGCAGCAGCGTTAAGAAATTGAGCGTAATGACACCCTCAAGAAGAGAGTCTGCAATATCGTGGAATATTTTTACCGACATAATACGACATATACCTACACGAATAGAAAGACTATTACGGCATAAAGTATTATTCGGGCCACTGAGTTACCGCGACCGGCTTTACATTGCAGCCTTCTGCTTCCAAAACGGAGTATCACCGTACATTTTAGAAACAATGATTTATTTAAATAATAATGCAACTCGTGTGAAAGTAAATAAGATGTGCAAGTTGTATGAATATTGGGAAGATCCTGAACATGGACGTGAAAGGCGCGAAAGATATTGGGCGTACGATTTAGTGATTGGACGAATCTGTGATTTGAATGGAAAAGTGGTATCTCGTGAAAGGCATGAAATGGGACGTAATCGTAGACAGGACTGAGTGACGTATGAATAAGTGACGTGTATGATACAGTGACGTTAAGAGTGAATGACGTAGTATACGATAGTGACGTTAGCGTGAATGACGTACTAGTAAAGGATAGTGTGGTGGCTGAGAGGGTATGAATAAGGACATGGTGATCGATGACGTATGTGGAAAAAGAAAAACATTTATTTCGGGGACAAGGAGACGCTTCCGCAAGAAGGGAAGTGGTGCACGGTAATAAATGAGGTACGTAGCATACAATGGCGAGTTGAAAATGAGAATTACAGTATGTGACGTGTTGTAAACAATGACCCTAAATATCACCCAAAGGACCAAAAAAACCTAAACCGAAAAACCGCTATTAACTCCTGCACATAAAAGAAGAGTTTACATTTCTGCGTCGAAAATCTGAACAGAAACTGGAATTGTGTGATTTTCACCGATGAGAAGGCCGCTACGTGCCGAGATACGAAGATCCACTTGTAAATGTTGAACGGGAACCGTTTTGAAGAGCAGTACGTTCGGCCAAGTAATCAAAGCAGGAGAATTTCCCCAGGATACTGAGGATGGATGTCGCACGGAGGTCCAGGGGAACTCGTTCGAGTATCGCCTCCTAAATTTTCATTCAAATTTATGTAAGAATCGTGGAAGATGTGATGTTGCCTTATGTACGAACTCTGTACCCAGCGAACGAAATGGAAACCATAATATACGTCCAAGACAACAGCCCCACCATACAGCAACAATCGTAAAGGAATGGCTTCAAGATAACAACTATATAGACATGCCTCCGTACGACTTTGGGGAATTGATGGAAGTTTACGTCTGCCGCGTTTGGGAAGCCAACATGTAGAATAGGAATTTGAGATAAATCCGACAACAAGGCAACGACCAATTTGGGAGTGCGTTGCAGGTGGTTAAATAGTTTACTTTTTAAAGTAGTCGATTTTAATTAGACTCCTCCTCTTGCTAAATAAATGAACGGCGATAAACGTGACATGGTCCTGCGAACAAAGTTAATTCGGTCGCAATGACTTAATAGATTCAACATCTAATTAATAGCCACAGAAACTAATTTAAAAACGCCAAATTACGCAACTCTTACACTTTGGGGGAGCAAAATTCAAAAAATTTACAGCCCCTTCCAGTTCGCCGTCAAAGAAATGGGCAAAGCAAATGCTGTTATACACAAATTTAACAAACATTTTACGCCAAGACAAAATTTAACATTCATTTGCTACAAATTTTTCACGTCAAAACGAAAGAACAATGCCACTCTGGAACAATTCACAACAAACTTACGTAAGCAGGCGAATAATTGCAATTTTAGGGATCTTCGTGACGATCTAGTAAAATTAATGCTTATATGTGTTACAAAACAATGAAATTCGCCAGAGGCTACTCCAAGAAGAAGACAAAGACTTGGATAAAACGATAATACTAGCGTCCATAATTGAACAGTCCAAATCACAAGCGAAGAAAATGGATCACAATCCAGCACGGCAATGGACACCCAAAAACTTCAAACGTGTAATTCATAATTTAAGCTAGTCAAAAAATGTAGTAACAACAAAAACAAAACAAACAATCAAATAAACTATTTTTTCTTGTATTTTTCTGCAGATGTTTGGATTCGCGGGCAACAGCGGGACCGTCCACGCAAGAAGGGTCGAACCCCGCAGTGGGTACGTCCATGTTGAAGACGGGCAACGCCGAACGGGTCAAATACGGCTACCCTTAGATACTTTTGAACTTAATTCTAATAACAAATTCCCTCTTAAGAAAAGGAGGAACTGAGGCATACATTGGACACGGGCCATTCATGGGAGTAGAAGACAGGCTGATAAATGCAGATAATGACTACTTAAACTTAAACTTAAAGAGGAGCGTACCAACGCTTATTACTCAGGTAACTAATTAAACAATAACTTAAACTTATTAATTCCTATTAATGAAAAAATGTTTTCCTTCTTGGGGTTAGAAGTGGGAACGGAACTATTTAGGATAGCGGGTGGAGGAGTTCTGGAACCGCTAATTGAGATAGAAGAACCGGAACTACGATTTGACTCACCGCCACTCCGACCACGATATCCGCAAATACCGGCCCCTCCGTTATCACCAATGCAACAGGGACATCAGTATCATCCGCATGTGCGACCAGCAGCGATGAGACCAAGATCGCCGCAGCTCCCACCGCCCCCAAAGCCTCTAAAGGAACAATCTCGTCATAATTTCTTTAATTAACTCCTCCCCTCGAAAATCCCCCTACACCTGTACCCGCTCTCCAATATCCTCMGCCGCCGTACAATGGATTTTTTTCGATCAGCATGAAAACCTTCCACCCTCTGCAATCGCCCGCCCATATCCACATCCTTCGCCAACACTATTTTTATAATTCAATACCCACCTTACTATTAAGTGATCTGTTATTATTATAGTTTGTATTTATAGGCCCTTAGACATATAGTTACTTCTATTTGTATATTTTTCTAAACAACTACAAAGAAAAAACCTTTTACATACCCCCTATTTATTTTTTAATTACCTCCAGTACCAAAGTCGATTTGCTCATCATATAACACTTAAAACTTCATTATTTAATCGACTAATCAAAAAATCATTAAGCATTAACATTCATTCATCAAATAACCAATGTGTCATCACAATTGATTTCCACTACAACGTTCCATTTAAAGTTCAACTAAATAATCATTACACAACTGGAGGAAAAAATCTCGAAGTAAAACGAGTATCCCAAAAGAACACTTCACCAATCTTCTCAAGCGGCTGTGGAATGGACTTAGTCTAAACATTTCTAAAACCTTAGCATGTGGATTTCGCGCAACCGGTTTAAGTCCGTTTGAACCCCGAGAAGTTTTAAAAAAAAATTCCAGGCGTTCTCGACGAGAATGGGAATTCTCCTAATTCGTTTGCAAGTCAAATAAGTGACAGCTTCGTGAGCATCACCCGTGAAATGCGTGGTACAGATAAAGTCGCCACATCTCGCAAGAGAAAAAAATGATTGAAGCTGGAAAGCAACTTAGAAGTGAGTCTGGTCCAAGTGAGCCTATTTCAGGTGCTGATGATCCTAAGCCCTACACATCAGCTGCTCAACCAGATGATCCTGTTCCAGACCCATCAAGCACAAAACTTCAGAAGAGAACAGGAAGGAATGCTAACATGTGCGGCGAATGCAACATAAAATGGAAAGTCTACAAAGGTCCTGAGTGGATTTGTTATGTGCAATGTCAACGCTGGATATGTGGGTTTTGCAACACAGAAAGTGATGGTAGTGAGCGTGATTCGTAGTTGGACGAGGCATTCAACCCTAAAAGACTGAAACTTAAGTTCCTTTATTGTACAAGAATGTAAATTTTAGTTGTATGTTTTTATGACCAAAATGTGCCATGTTCCTCTTTCTACAACGTTTATATCTATATGCGAATGTAATATATCAGTGTGGATATTTATTTTTTGAAAAAAATTGTAGTGTTGTTGCTACTGTTATACAATAATAAATTATATTTCAAACTTTGCAGCTCATTTTAACCCACAATGAGCTAATTTTTTTCAAAAATAATGACAAAACTGAATCCCCAAGATTTTTTTTCATATTACGTACCAAAGAAGACGTTATTTGCGGTTTTCTTAGGCACAATATACGGGTTACTTTGGCAGCAAATAAAAAATAAAAAAAAATATTTCTGATCAGTTTTTTGATGTGATTCTTGGCACATTGCTAGGCCTAATAAGCCCATTTCTTACGATGGCTAGCTCAAATTGGTGGAATTCAAAAATACTTTCGAGATACACACAAAAAGTCCAAAAATCTGCCAAAGTAATCCGGTTCTACGGTATCGTTTTTGTGAAAAACAACCCCCTAAAGCAGTATTTTCGAGGTGGAAAAAGCATAAAATCCTAAGCGTTACAGGTTTGTACACCAGTTCTTCGAAAAAAAAAATCGTCTAGAGTTCTGATAGTGCTTATAGGACAAAAGTTAGGAGACATAGATCGACAACAGTTATTTTAAGTATATTGATTTCGCCCCTTTAAGTTAACAATATTATTATTTCTTACAAACTTCGGCATTCTCCTCATGGAGTTACTGGAGTTCTTTCAATGCTTGTTATGTTTAGACTCATGAACGGCCACGTAATATGCCTATCATGCGCTGAACGATCTCCCAGACGGTATTGCCCGTTTTGCAGAATATCGATAACAGATCGTACTATTCCAATGCCTGATCTGCAAGCTATCAGAGATTTACGGAGACAATTCGTTTCTGCAAATGTTCGAGTTAACGAAGTAATCGCTGATGAAAGCAACGCTTCAAGCTCTACCGGGTTATTAATTATTGCTAATAACCGAATGCAGATCAGGACGTCTCGAGGATACCTAATATAGGTAAAACTTTATCAATATACATATTTTGCGTACATATGCTCATTCATTTAAAATTAACTATTTTTTCTGCAGATGTACGTGGTTTGCCTTCGCGGGCAAAAACTCGCTGAATGCTTTCTATGCAGGATGATATTCAACTTTTCCTTTTCGTATATCCATATGGAACAATATCCGAATGTGTTATTTATTTTTCGTAATTAATAATGTAGAAGTTAAGTCGCATGTTAAAAATGCCAAGCAAGCGAACACTCCAGTGTACTTTAAATGACGTTGCAGTTGAGGTAGGAATCAATGGCCAGCTGTTTTCCCATATTGCTGAAAAAATTAATAGCATGGACAGATATTGCTTACTTGTTTGATGAAATTTCACTTCTACCAAATATGTGTATGAACATGAGACAAAGATGTGTTGAAGGTATAGAAGATTTTTGGGTGCGCGGAACCAAGCATATAGCCGATGATGCTTTAGTATTTATGATTCGCGGCATTAATAAGAGGTGGATTTTTTTGTTTTTTGTTGAATAGTATAAATAATAGCTTGGTCACTCAAATTGTGACAGCTGTCTAGGAAAAAAACTACATTTTGTCCGCTATGCCTATGCTCAGCCAAGAGCCTAGCTTTAACAGCAATTTTATTTACAAAGTAGGTGATAATAAAATATTTCATATATTTGATGCACCTTATCTTCCAAGTGTTTTCGAAATAATTTCATGACAAAAAAACATTCACTTTGAAGGTAAAACTGCTAAATGAGATGACATTTGTTATTTGTTTAGGCTTAACAGATCAAGTCCTGGAAGCAAAATTTGTCCACGTTTGACTGACGTGCACATTAATACATTAAATAAACCAAAAATGCGGGTAAAGTATGCAGCATAAATTGAACATATAGGAAATAAGCATTACCTAGGAACCAAAAACAAATTTTGTATGATTTGTTCTCGCAAAAAGGACGGTTTGCCCACCGACCATGTTTGTACAAAAAATCATGTCGGTAGTTCCGGAAGCAGAAATTATGTTGCAAGGATTTAAAAGCAGTGTGGAGATGTACAATATAAAATATAATAGATTAAAGGCGACGAAAACATTAGTACATACAAGAAAATTATTGAAGCGGGTCTACCTTTTGCGTAATTTTCGAGGCAAATTGAAAAGCATGGGTTGCGATAAAAGGTTTCCAATCTAAAGCAGGAAACTTTTAGAAGRCAAAATAATKCGTCTGTGTGCAAGTAAAATTTATTTATTAACTTMATTTTAATRTGTTTATGTACGTGTAATTATAGTTGTAGGAATTAKAGGARTCATAATTTACAGAAAAAMGATTTTAATTACCTGGATAAGATTGCGGCATGCAGCTGATTGAAGAATGACATTGTAAATTGTACAAAACAGGTTTTCGGGAAACATAAAGATTGCGCAAAATATTTTTGTGAACAAAAATTAGAGACAAATTCATSGAATTTGTTTTCTGAGGCCAATCATTCGAGAAATTTATTACACGATGTTGACAATAATGTTGTTGAAAGATTCAATTCCATCGTTGCCAAATTTATTGGAGGAAAACAAATCAATTATGCATTATGTAATTCATATGAAACTAGATGTATGGCAGCAGTGGTCTCATTCAACATCAAAACACCCCATACATTTTTAAATAAAATTATAAAGAAAAGCCTAAATATATTGTTGAAAAAGATGGAATCACATAGACGCCAAAAAACCTTACCAAATTGGGCAGCAAATAAAAAGGGTTAAGAAAGCACAAATACCAAAACCTGACTCAAAAAATTACGGACAACTGCTAAAAATCGGATAAGCCACCTGAAGTTTTCAAAGAAAAATTTTTTAAAGGTTTAGAAAAACCGATTCCGAAAGAATCCAACTCCAGGAAGCAACAACTGCAAGCTGGTTGTGGAAAAGTGGCTAGAGGAGCACCGAAATGGAAATATTTTCAAAATGAATGCCGCAACCAAACCTGCCATCACGAAAAAGCAGTTGTTTAACTGAGTGAGACAAATGGACGTACCTTCAATTAATCATGAGAAGGTAAATGAGGAAAAAGTAAGATTTCAAAAATTTGCGGCCTTATTGTGAATAAAGAACGGAATTGCTTAGGAGCTTTATTTCCAGAAACAAATTCCAATAAATTACATTTTGGAAATACGACCCAGCAGGAGTCCTTAAAATAAATGAAAACCATGACTGGTACTACCAAATCCAAGGGCAATTACATATTGCAAAAAAAGAATCGTGTATTATGGCCGTCTGGTTGGGTAACTATTGCTCCTTAAAAACATAATTGATAGTTAGAAATAATCATTGAATGGGAAAAAATGCTTCCAAAACTTCACAGATTTTATTTCCGTTGTCTTTTGTCCGAACTGCTTGATCCAATGAAACCATTGCCCAAGAGTTGAATCGTACTGGAGTAACAGTGTGAACTGCAATTCACGTCGATGGCCTCATTGGTCGGTATTTTTTAGAGGAGACCGTAAATTCAGATAATTATCTGGAACTAGTTATGGATTTAAAGGGCCAACTTAACAATAACCCAGAATTAGCAGGTATTTCACAYTTCCAACAAAATGGGTTCACCCCACTTCGGACTACRAATCGGTTCATATCTGAATGCTGAGTGTGAGATATGGAAAGAAAGAAGGGGAAAAATTTAGTGCCCTGCACATTTGAAAGCAAGAGTTGAAGAGGAATTCGACGCTCTCCGCGCGCACTCAGAAACCTGTTCTACTGTAAATAAGCGGTGTCATATCTGCATTCAGGGAGGTKGTAGTTTGAACACAAAATGTAACATTTAAACCGTCATTACTTTTGTATCTTGATAAACAATCAATAAACTATTTTTTTATATGCAAATGGTTAACTGACTTATGTCGGACCCATATACTTTATCATCGCGGAAAACTTTTACGTTGGGATTTGTTATTGACATTTTAAGATTTGAAAAAGTCGCTGAATGCTTTTTATGCAGTACGGAGAAACCGTATTCAAAGGACCATATTGAACTTTTTCTGTTCGTGTATCCGTATGGCACAATAATCCGAATGTATTGCAGTTTAAATGGGCCATTAGGAAACTTAATTTTCATGACAGTGTACCGTTAGTAATAACGTAAAATAAAAGTAAGTAAAAAAAAATGAATACAATCCAACACCGACTTTTCAATTTCGGCATGATCATATGGTTAACAATGATAGGTGTAGTGATGAAGTAAACGACCTCTTCGAAATTATTGAAAATATTCAGCTGTCTAGATACAAAACAAATATTTTCTATTATATAGGGGGTTTTATAGTTAAAAAATGCTAAATTACGTTACCTGTAAAAATTGCGTAAGTATTCTTTTATGTTCAGAATGTAATGACCATAGTTATAGTTTATTCATACGCAGTTATTCGTCCTTTACATCATTTGTAAAAAGGTGAGAATGCAGTCATCTAACGTGCTGAAAGGTGTTTCAGGTATTTGTTTTACAGTGCCGCGTCAAATGCGCTAATTTCATAATTTACGTCATAAAACATGCGATATCTTATTTCGTCACGAAACTAAAACCGTTTTTAGCAGTGTACCCAACAGTATCAACTTGCAAGATTTTACACGAAATTGAACTAATAGAACACATTGTGGAACGGTATATACAGATACGAGTAAAAGCTTATTGTAAAACGCGCAACCATTCCACAAAAATGCACAATTCTATTTTGTTTAATCATGTATAGTGTAATTTTTGTTATAAGTTTGTGTTTAAATTAGCTTTATAGTGTTTTATATGTTTTTAATTTGAGTTCCTTTCAAGGTACTTTTTGCCATAATGTTTAAAAAATCTTGCTTTATTATTTCTGTACATTTTTTACGTTGCAATCGCGTAAAGTTCTAAATAATTTGTTGTCCAATATACCCTATTGTAAATTCTATACTTTTTGAACATTTACGTACGACAGTAACAAAAATGGCTAAGTTAAACAAACTATGCGTTTTAATGTTTGATGAAATTAATTTGATCCCTGGCCTCGTATATAACACCACATATGATTCTACAGATGGTTTTGTTGATTACGCCGAATGCTACAGGCATATGCGTTTTGCAGACCATGCTTTGGTATTTCTTGTAAACGGGCTTAAGGAAAAATGTAAAATGCCTATTGATTTGTTTTTAGTGCAAACTGCACATCTTCTGCAGAGCTTGTACGGCTTATAAAAGTATTTATAAAGAAATTCGAAAAACTGGTCTTACGGTACGGTAGTAGCTACAATATGTGACGAAGGGACTGCTAACCAAGCTGCCATAAATGAACTTTTACGACAAACAAATGAATACTGCTTAAAGAATCAAATTGAATATACATTTAGTTGAAGGTGAAGAAATTGTTCATTTTTTTTATTTCCCTCATTTAATGAAAGGTGTTAGGAATAAGCCTTTAACAAAGGAGCTCTGCTTTGTACAGGATGGTGTATTAAAAACTACTAAGTGGGACCATACCTTTATGAGATGGATAAAAAGAAAGGTATCTATAGCAAGATTGTGAAAATAACAGATGAGCATGTTATTACAAGCAAAATAACAAAAATGAAGGTAAACCTTGCACTCAAGTTTTTGGCCATTCTGTTTCTACCGCACTTCATGTTTTTGCTACAATTAGTGCCGATCTCACATCAACTTCAAATTTTTTTTATCCAAAGGCTGTACATACAGCAGATCTACTCTTGTTTTTTGGCAGACTGTTCGATAGTGTTAAAGGTTATATGAATATCCTCCTGGCAAACCATTCTTTTGTACTGTCTTCTAATGGTAACCATGTTTGTTTTTGACAATCTTGTATTTCCATCCTGAACTTTATGTATTTCATAACACCTGACTACCCCAAAAATATCACGCCTTCCCTTAAAAACTGGATTTTTTCACTACCAAGTCTTATCTTCTAAGCTACTTTCCACTGGTCTGAAAAATTTTGCTCCTGGCTGTTTCAAACAACACCTTGTAAAATTTTTCTTTTTCTGCATTCGCAGCTATAGTGCCCAAAATACCCATCCTACGTGTAACACTTTCATACCTTTTTATAAATCACTTCTAATTAATAATCTCGTTTTCCCCATTCAGTTTCTACCAACTGTGAGGAGGATTATTCAGATGGTGTTTTAGATAAATTAAGGACATTTGTTGAAAAACAAGAGAAGTCTTGATTTGTACCCCATCAGGTCAGTGTTCAATCATTAATTGCTCATACAACTGAAATTGGAAGTAAGTTTGCTGATCAATGTGCAACAGCTTATGCTCCTGGATTTGTAGCAAAAAAATTAAACTTTGCAGGTGGTTGTGATACTTGTAAAACAATTATGTGCACGATGGTAGACCTATCTCAGAATAGACTAATTAAAGCTTGTGAGTATAAAAGCTTTGGTTTAACGCATCCACCGTCAATGTTTTTTATGCTTTTCATCAGTACACCATGTCTGTTTTGGTAAAATTACCTCGTTTTTTTAGTAATTTATGGACTTAAAAATACTTTAATGCATTTTAAATACGTATTATGTAAAAAGCAATAATAATTAGGAAAATTTTTCCACAATGCAAACATAATTAAACATCGTTTTAATATATTCGAGATAAAGTTTAACGTAAATTAATAAAATGGTGTTTTGTATTACTGATAATAAGATAATATTTTGTCGGATAGATCGCTGTCTCTTGAAAAACACTGACAAAAAATTAATAGTCTGACGTTTCAATTACACCTGTAATCTTTGTCAAAGACGAAGAACCTCAAAATTTGCCTGACACAAGTTCAAACAAATTTTTGAAAGTAAAAAAACAAATCACCAAGGAAGCGAGACGTCATAGAAACAATGTGCCAACCTGATAAAAAAGGAACCTAACGATGAAAAAGGAACTACCTACCTACTAGATATACACGAACTACTTGATAAAAGATAACTACAAAATAGCCTTCCAAATGTCACCTAACTCATAATTATTATTATTATCTTTTAAGGTTCACTTGCACCGCTGTGAAAACTTATACCAACACACATTGTGTAATAATAATTTTTATTATCTCACACATTTTTATGTACTCTTTATTTTATTAGGGAATAATACAGAGCGTCATCAATGACGTAATGCGCACAAACCATTTTTCGCACGCAAGATTAAATATTTGTAGTTGGTATTGKGTAGGTAGGCTTCGTAGTATGATGAAAGAGAAAAGATCAAAATCCGCGAAGCAAGAGCTWTCGGAACTATACTTGTTGGAACRAGAGATAGAACGTTCACGTTCTATTTGGACGGACGTCTTCATGGGTTTCCTCCAGAGGTTAGTGTCGATATAGATATTGCTAACCGGAAGGATTTAACTCAGATGATACATGATAAGTCATTACGACTAAGAGCGCAATTCGGAAACGCATTACGTTTTGTCGGGTTTAAAAGTTAGAAACGAGCCATGATGCGTCATCAATGACGTCATGCGCACAAACCATTTTTCGCACGCGACACCAGCCGTTGTCAGGTAACGGAAGTATTCAGTGGCGTGCTCGCATTCGACTAATTCGACGTTCGCGTTTCGTTTACTGTTTATACAGCATGGTTTCTTTATTATTAGTGTTTTGTCTGCATATTATATCCTTCTATTTTGTTGTGTGTTGTTGTGCCAGCAACATGGTTTCTTCAAAGCAGGTAAATCAATTAGTTGGGAAAAATGATTACTTATAAACAGCCAAGGCAAGGAAATCGTTAGCAATGTAACGAAGTTTATGCAGCGTGAAGTTGAACAGGGCATCCAAATACCCATAAAAAATTACAGGTAGGTGAAGTGCAGAACCTTAATTTTGTATTGTTTACATTTTTTATAAAAAAAAACGTGTTTTGGTAGAAACGTGTGTTTCCTTAAGCACCTATCAAAAAATCGCAAAGCAGAGCCACGCAATTAAAGCACAAGTCTGTCTCAGTACATCATTTAGCACTCCTCACAAAAAAGAAGGAAAAATCGAGTCATGGATTGTGAAAGAACATGAAAAATATCATGGGAAATTTAGGCAGACCTTTTCCGATGAACAAGGACAATAAATTGTGGAATACATTCTCGAGATGGACAACAGCAGTAAGACAGTTTGAAGGAGAAAAAAATCGTTGCCAAGGAACACCATTCCAATTCGCCGGATGTGGCCCCGTGCGACTTTTTTCTTTTCCCGAAAGTGAAAATTGCGATGCGCGGAAAACATTTTCTGGACGTGCCGACTATTCAAAAGACCATGACGGGGTGTCTGAAGAAGCTGACTACAGAGGACAAGAAACATTGTTTGGACAAATTCCAGAAGCGTTGGAACAAGTGTATGCATTCCGAAGGGATGCACTTTGAAGGTGATCAAGATAAATAAATAAAGGTGATTTGTTTTATAACACTAGTCTACGAACTTTATGACCACACCTCGTAAGAATACAGTTCATACCCCTAAGAAGGAACTGGTTGACTCCGACTAATGCATGTTTGATACATGGTTGCGAAGCTTGCTAGCACTTTTACAAATGTTTGCTCCTATTGCAAAAGGCAGAAAAGGATCTCCACAAAGTGCATCATCAAATCTGAATTCAGTTATTTATTTTTAAACAGGTAAAAACAACTATTAGTTTTAGCTAATGTAATCTACTTTTTGCAATACTTTACCGACAAATCTAACATTTTCTGATACCATAGAACAGAAACACTTTCTGATACCATAGAATAGAAACTCCTTGAGTGCTGCGTTTAGTACAGGAAAAGTCTGTTTGGGTTTTGATTCTGGTAGGAGGGAGCTTGCTTCTTATGTTCCATATTATCCGTTCGACGTACGTTTGGTGATTTTTCTTCGTTTAGAACCCATTTCAAATTGGCAAGCATAACTTTCGTTATTTGCATGTGGTGAAGAACTATTTGAGAGGATTTCGATTCGCCAGAAGAAGTCGAGATACACGATTATTCGAATGCCTTTATCTGGCAGTTTAATATACGAGCGAATGACATGGATGCCGTCAAGAGAACAAAAGGGTAGACATGTTATTTGTTGTGGATATCTATTTTTGCCATAAAGTCCCCTTTTTGTAAGAACTGAGGAACTTTGAAGTGGCTGATAAGACTAAATTTTTTTGACGATAGATATTGGTTCAAGCAAGCCCTTTAAGTTGAGTAGTGGACGGATTTTGCAATTTGTTTTTTATTTCCTGCGAAACATCTTTGWTAGAAATCTTGTTGCAAGACCTGAGGACTCCAAAATTTTCTGGTTCAACATGTTTATGGCTTGCTTCATTTCTGAACCACTGAAGTACTGTTTGGTGATAAACGAATTAATGGTGGCCTTCACAAATGTCAGATTGTAGCCCTTTAATATATCCATGATATAGTTTGGAGCATCTATTTCTATCCATTGATGGAGGTAGCCTGATAGACGATCTCCCTGGAAAGATATTAGGGATAGTCAGAAATTTGGACGATTACGGGAGCCTCCGCACCTGTGAGATTTACTGACTGCTGAGGCATTAACATATTTTTTAGAAGGCATACACGAGAAATCCTGGGTCCGCCTTAAAGGAGCAAAAGCTCTGGCTATGTTTGTGGAAAGTTTCCGATGGAGGGATGTCTTCTAGAAGCGAAGCTACTTAGMTATTCTTTGGTTTGATAAAGTTTCTTGTKCAATTGCTTCTACCCTACGTCCGCATACGTACTGGATGTCGTCCGAGATTTGTCTGAAATCTCCCTCGTTTACCATGTTAGGGAAGATAATTCTACATCTACATTCTGTTGCAAAAAATTTTTGGATAAACATCCAAAATGTTTTTAAGTCTGTCGTACTCGGTTTTTAAACCAAAATGAGCTATGAACAGATAATCTGTAGCTTCTAAAGTGGACGTACCCTTCGGTAATGTTATGATCTTACTGTCTACAAAAACATGATAGACAGCTACCGCCGATGGTGAGCTGCTCTCAAGAGTTACAAAGATCCTTTTCTGCCTTTTGCAATAGGAGCAAACATTTGTAAAAGTGCTAGCAAGCTTCGCAACCATGTATCAAACATGCATTTGTCGGAGTCAACCAGTTCCTTCTTAGGGGTATGAACTGTATTCTTACGAGGTGTGGTCATAAACAACCTTTTGTAACTCTTGAGAGCAGCTCACCATCGGCGGTAGCTGTCTATCATGTTTTTGTAGACAGTAAGATCATAACATTACCGAAGGGTACGTCCACTTTAGAAGCTAGATTATCTGTTCATGGCTCATTTTGGTTTAAAAACCGAGTACGACAGACTTAAAAACATTTTGGATGTTTATCCAAAGTTTTTTTGCAACAGAATGTAGATGTAGAATTATCTTCCCTAACCTGGTAAACGAGGGAGATTCCAGACAAATCTCGGACGACATCCAGTACGTATGCGGACGTAGGGTGGAAGCAATTGAACAAGAAACTTTTTCAAACCAAAGAATAGCTAAGTAGCTTCGCTTCTAGGAGACATCCCTCCATCGGAAACTTTCCACAAACATAGCTAGAGGTTTCGCTCCTTTAAGGCGGACCCAGGGTTTCGGTCATACAAACCCGAGTACAAGCCCCAAACGGTCACTAGATCTCTGTTCTCGAAGGCCGCAGATCAAGACAAAAGCGTCAACGACCAAGGATCCATGGAAGTCCTCGTGTATGCCTTCTAAAAAATATGTTAATGCCTCAGCAGTCAGTAAATCTCACAGGTGCGGAGGCTCCCGTAATCGTCCAAATTTCTGACTATCCCTAATATCTTTCCAGGGAGATCGTCTATCGGGCTACCTCCATCAATGGATAGAAATAGATGCTCCAAACTATATCATGGATATATTAAAGGGCTACAATCTGACATTTGTGAAGGCCACCATTAATTCGTTTATCACCAAACAGTACTTCAGTCGTTCAGACTCCGGAAATGAGGCAAGTCATAAACATGTTGAACCAGAAAATTTTGGAGTCCTCAGGTCTTGCAACAAGATTTCTATCAAAGATGTTTCTCAGGAAATAAAAAACAAATTGCAAAATCCGTCCACTACTCAACTTAAAGGGCTTGCTTGAACCAATATCTATCGTCAAAAAAATTTAGTCTTATCAGCCACTTCAAAGTTCCTCAGTTCTTACAAAAAGGGGAATTTATGGCAAAAATAGATATCCACAACAAATAACATGTCTACCCTTTTGTTCTCTTGACGGCATCCATGTCATTCGCTCGTATATTAAACTGCCAAATAAAGGCATTCGAATAATCGTGTATCTCGACTTCTTCTGGCGAATCGAAATCCTCTCAAATAGTTCTTCACCACATGCAAATAACAAAAGTTATGCTTGCCAATTTGAAATGGGTTCTAAACGAAGAAAAATCACCAAACGTACGTCGAACGGATAATATGGAACATAACAAGCAAGCTCCCTCCTACCAGAATCAAAACCCAAACAGACTTTTCCTGTACTAAACGCAGCACTCAAAGAGTGCCAGTGGTGGAAAACAAATGTAAACATGACGGCCCCCMCTTTTCCAGGAAAACCCTTCAATCTTTGTTTACGGATGCCTCGGACCAAGGCTGGGAAGCACAGATCGGAATCAAACTCTTAAAGAATACTTGGAAACATCATCAAAGGAAGTGGCATTTCAGCAGGCATTTCAATTCGCTTGCAAAAGAAAACCTTAAAAGGAAAAGCGGTGCTTCTTCAATCCGACAGACAACCAGGCAGTATATCAGGAATCAGGAGGGAACAAAATCTCTATCGATGCCGGAGCTCGCGAATTGCCTTTTAACTCTAACAAGCAAATTTAGGATATCAGTAACAGCACACTACGTTCCCAGCTCTGCAAACTCGGTAGCAGACAGCCTTTCCTGTCAAAAAGTCATCCCCGATTGGCATCTATCCGGAACAGCAACAGAAGACATCTTCAAAATATGGGGGACCCTGGAGATAGACCTGTTTGCCTCAAAGCTGTCAAAGGTGGTACCAGTAACCAGACACAGAAAACATAAGGCAACCGTATTCATAGATGCATTCCGTCGGAAATGGACGTATCATCTGGCTTTTTTGGAGAGTGGATCTAATGACCAAGTCGACAGTTCCGCCAGTTTCCATTCAATACTTACATCACCTGTCAGGCGCAACAACCCCATTACCGCCCCTTCAAGCACATAAATTAAATTTGAAGGCTTGCAAAATACAGGGACAGCTAGGTTCATAGAAGAATGGAGATTGATTACAAAATTCCTGGAGAGCTTCCTCTCTCAAAACTTACTCAGCTCCATAGAAAAATTGCCTACTCTGGACTTCAAAGAGGAATATTTCCCCTCATATTCCAATGTCAGGAGGACAAGTAGCTCAATACCTTGCCTATCTGCGCAGAGCTCCATGTACTACAAAGTTACACAAGTCAGTGATTGCTACATTTTTCGAAACCCTAGAGAGCGAAACTACTACAAACAACCCCTTAGTAAAACATGTATTAAAAGAAACAGAAATCTCAAAACCTCAGGAAAAGAAGAAACCTATGTGGAATGTAAATAAGCTTATCGAATGGATGAGAAAGGAATTCGTCGACAAAAACAGCATTTTTCAAATATCCGGGCGAGCATTCATTCTTAGCATCAGGGCGCAGAATTCTAAGAATCGGTGAATGCTCAATGGAAACAGATTCCGACTGCATCTCCCTTTGGCAGGAATTTGGATCAAAAACAGATTAACACTCACATTGCCAAGCAACAGTGCATCAAATGCATTATAGCTTCGATGATGTTCTTAATAGTAACTTCAATTAACTTTAACAAAGCTTCTTCTGGGGCATTTCCGCTATTATAATCCAAAATTATCAACAATTTGCAGATATGCACTTCAACTTGTTATTCATGCAAGGCTTCATAATCTTCAGAAATTTAAAAGTCGATTTGGGATCCGCTAGCTGTCCATATCCAATAAAAATTATCCAACAGCCAGCGATTGAACCATTTTAAATGCACCTATAAGAAAGTTAAGAAATTAAGAGTTGACAGCAGTTACAATGCTGATGAACCGGATCTCTTTTGGAAATGTTACCCTAAAAAATTTTAGCTCATCGCAAAGAAGACTGCTCCAGGAAGAAAACAAAGCAAAGAGAGAACATGTATGTCGTGCACAAATGCGACGAGCTCTCACAAACGGAAACTGTTTCTTTTAGGAAAATCTAACAAACGATTGTCATTTAAAAACAGCCAAATTCGAGTTGTATACATAGTCCAGAGGAAAGCATACGACACACGGGATCTTTTTGAAGAGTGGTTTTACGTATACTGCCTGCTGTGCGTCAAAATATGCGAGTATTGGATTTACCACTGTAAGCCATCTGAATCTGGGATAATGCATTCGGTCATACCGTGGATCTATCTAGCGGGTATCAACAACAATCCGTTTTTCAAAATCTCCAGGGTGCTAAACCGATCAGAGTGCATATTATGTATTTACACCTAACTTTATAATCGTCTTATGTTAATTTTGGAGCGTGTTTGCTAATCTATTTAAGKCTTCTACATTTTTGCCCCAAACACACAAAGGATGTGAAAATGTTACATGTGTGCAGGAACAGAAATATCACTTAATTTTCATTTGTATGACATTACAGCATCTCCTTTCCCACCAACTACTGATGTTTTTCTATCTCTGAGTCAGAGAAAATGTCAACTGTAAACCCTAGACCAAAAAATACAAAATACATTTCACTACCTTCTGTCCTTACTAATGGGTTGGTAGTTGGTTAACAAATTTTTGCTGCCACAATAATGACATTATCATAGACTTGAAGAAACTATACTGCTAGCTTATAATATGTATACAGCAGTTTAGCAACTACTAGCTTTTTAAGAAACAAATCCCTCTGAAATGCTTATTCCAAACAAAAGCACCGAGTGTGGAATCACAATAATTATGTCTGACAACTAGCTACTGTATACGGCAATGTAAAAAAACTAAACCTTGTGGAACATTTAGAAACTAAAAAACTAAACATCAGAAGAAACATTTGACAAATATGTAAAAATAAATTCGAACAGCCAATGCACCTTTAATATTGCCGAAATTGTGGTCGGCCTTCAAAACCCACATGAGAGATTTTTATAACTGAATTTTACAACCCCTTTAAATATAAATGACATAAATAAAATTCTGCACTTCTGAGTTTATTATAACACTGTGATCTCTTTTATAGGCTGTTGTTGATCCAGAATTTTTCCCACCTCATTAGCTGAATATTTTGTAAAATCTTATAAAACCATTTCAGAATCAACTAATACTTGACTTTCTCAAAAACAATTATATTGTACGTTCACCTGACTGAGTGATCAAGCAATAAATCGGCATATTTGACTGCCGATACAATATAGGTAGTGTAGCACCTTGCAGTTGCAATTCGCGGTTTCGGCAACCGGCGATTGCATTTTATGGCCATAACAAGAAAAAAGAAAAGCGTTTGTGGGAGTTTATCGATAAAATTCAAAATCCTAGAGGTGAAAATGTGAGTAGTGGCAGTGTGGATTCAGCAGTGTACTCTGTGCCATAAAAACTAGTCTCTGGGGGAATTGGCCCAAAATCGAAAACATCCCATTTGAAACACCATTTGTTACATCATCCAGAAAAATACGACGGACACAAAATTATCCCAACAAAAGGCACTTTATTTCATTCATTTAGTATTTAATTATTAGCAACAAAATCGTTAGGTACAGCGAGTGCATCAACAAGCGACGGTAACGCCAATCAACAATTGCTTGGATCAACAATGCCCTTATCAGCATCTGTGCAACCTACGATTCAACAGGCCTTCAAAACAAAATGGGATATAAATTCTGATTCTGCTAAACATGTCAGTTATTTGATAGGAGAATTGATTTCGTTAGATCATCAGCCCTTCACCATTGTAAACGATACAAGTTTTACCCGTCTTCTGCAACACTGCATGTCCAAATACCAAATGCCATCAAACAAGTATTTTAGGGAGAATATAGTTTCTGACGTGTACAAGAGATGCAAAACTGATGTAAAAGAAAAGCTTCAAGAAATGGGAACTGAGGACAAATTGTCAATTATATCCCATATTTGGACATAATCATAACAACCATGCTTTCATATCGTTCACATGCCACTGGATTGGGAGAAACAGCAATAGATGTTCATTTGTCTTGGACTGTGAACATTTTCATTCCGGCGAAGCTATTGCTGAAGTATTATCAAACATGCTTGAAAACTGGAATCTGAAACTTGAGCGGATACCCCTATTAGTTGCCGATAATGCAGCTAATATGAAAAAAGGAATACTAGATGTTAAAGTCCATTATCAACCTTGTTGTATTCACACTTTGCAACTCGTGACTGAAAATGCAATCAAGTCAGCGTGAAGTTATCGATGTAATTGCTAAATCAAGAAGGATTGTAGCACATTTTAACCATTCCCCAGCTGCATGTCACAAGCTTACTAAAAACAACTGCAAATTACTCCAAAAAAGCTGATTCAAGATGTCTCCACGAGGTAGAATTCTCAATTTTACATGCTTGAAAGGTTGCAAGTACAGAAGAAAGCACTGTGGAATATGGAGAAATTACAAACCTGACCTACGACCAATAACAATTAATGAAAAGCATTTTAAACTTATTAAGACCTTTGGAGAAAATTACTAAAATTTTAAGTTATGCAGATTGTAGCATATCCGAAATAATCCCATTTGTCTCTATCCTAAACCTTTATTTGAACAACAAAGATAACCATTTCGAAGGAGTGGGATCAACATCCTGTATCTGCATTGGAGAAATCCTGTGTAGACGTGGAATATTTTAGAAACACTTATACCAAGCTGCATATTGTGCAATAAAAATAGTACAGATGCAAGATAATCCATCTGTGTGCAAATGCACCAGTATCCCTCAAAATTAGCAAAAAAGCTACTTTTATATATCAACAGAATAAAACGGGTTATAAAAGAATGAAACCTTATTCCACATGCTAGCTTTCACTGAAGGTAGCAAAAGAACATTACTCTTTCTTGTACGAAATAAACAAAGATAACCCAACGATGTAGCCTTAGTACCAGCAGCTGTGAACTGCCAAAGCAGCCTGGTGAAAACTGCTTCAGAATCACCAGAAATTAACGAAAAAGTTGTAGATAAGATTCAAATTGATATTGAAGAGCAGAATCCTCTTTCAGTAATTGTCGTACGTCTTCCTTTCTGGAAGCTCGTGCAGCATCTGAAAATAAAAAATCAGTATTAGAAAACAATTACTAACAGGTTTTGTTTATTTAGAATCATTGTTATTCCACTTAAAGTTAAATGTCAACATTTGCAGTTATAAAGAATCTCAGCAGATACATAAAACCATATGGTTACTTAATAAATAACTATGAGCAATGGTAATATATTATCAGCTGCTAATTGAAGGTGAATATTCCTGTTATATGAAAGTAAAGGTTAAATCCCCTCAAATAGAGAGATACGCTTTTTATATTTCTGACACTTAAGACCGATTTGTGCTTTTCAAAAACTGGACTATTGTACTAACCGTTTAAAATTGGTTTTATTATCTGAAGCTTTTAAAGTCATAATGCTTGGAATAAGGTAGACAGCCTAGTTGACATTGTGATTGGTCAGCTCACACCGAAGTAAATATACAAACGTGTGACTGATTTAGCCCTTATGCAGAAATTTTCTTTATGAACTGTATAATGTAACTGTAAGATCTTAAGAAAATCAAATGTAGGAGTCAATCTCTTTTCTAGCATAGCACAGTGGCAAAAACAGACTTTAGTGCTCACTAAATTCAATTGCGATGTACAAGGTACTTGACTGATTTCTATTGATGTTTGTATCTTGATTACTATAACAGCTATTGAAAAAATGTTAAATATTTTTAACCGATTTTTCAAAGCATAAATTGGTATGATCTTTTGACCTGTTAAATTAACTTTTTGAACACATACATATTCAAGGCTTTTTTATAGAATACCCTGCATATCATTTATTTAACATTCGGATTGTGTTCATATTATTATTGTAACGAGGTTCTTCTGTATATTGTTATTTACTGTGTATTATATTGTTTATAGTTTTTATTATCTTTGAATGCTCCTTATTTTCTAGCACTTATGCTCTATTTTTGTTTTTTCTAAACTAAAGTGAACATATTACTTCTTTAGGGATTTGTTAATAAATATTTATAGGAAACTAACTTTATATGACTACTGGCTTACATGGTTGTAGATATGTAGGATTTGATTTAAAGGAAGACAGTGAACAAAGTTTGGAACAAAATACTAAAATGGGAGCATGAAAGTTCAATAAATATGCCAGGAATGTGATGCCTATAATATGAAAGAGTGGCTCACTTGTGATAGTAATGATCATGTTGAAAACACACTGCAGGCAAGTGAACATGAGCAAATGCTAGAAGATGAAACAAAAATAAATACATGCAGAAAATGATGCATGACCATATGATACAAAAGCATTTCAAGCCCTGAAAGCAGCTTTCAGAAGGTTTGAAAAACAGACAGTGTGAGTTTTAAATGTTTAAACACTGATTTTTATTAATCTTAATAGGTTTTATTTGTTTTATTTCAAATAAGCACTTAACATTATGTATTAACCTTAGAAAGATAACAATACCAATGCCAAAAATTGCATTTCTTCATAAATTTAATTATCCGAATGGCTCCACTATAAAGTTAGTATGAAGTTTTTATAACAAAAGCAGTGACGCACCTTATTCATAACATGTAATAAAAGATGTCTCCGCTAAAATAAAATCTAGGTGTTCTACTAAATGAAGGGTTCCAAAAAAAAATTCAAAAAAATTGTTTCTGTGTTGTGATGATACTGTTTGAAGGACAGTTCTTTAAAATACAACCATATTAGATAATTAAATTCAAAATTACCTTTGTAACAGTGGCCCACTATCAAATCTGGTAGTAAAAGTAAAGGACTCCGACAAAGTCCATAGATGGGCATGTAATAGGTAGCTGGATTATAATGTCCTTGTGAAAGAATCTTGGCGGGCAGTAGAATTGGAAAAGTTTGATGCTCACAGTTACATCTTTCTTGCTACAGGGATCTGGAACAATTAATATTGATACAAATTAATGCCATTTCTCCGAAAAATTATAACTTAGTACTAGTATTTCAAATACATACAGTGTGTATAAAAATGGATACAATTCAATAAAAAAAGTAGTGCTGAATTTAAACAAAAACCCTTTAGACAAGTCAATTTTATTTAGCAAGTTTACCTATATTTCATTTTTGGTTAAATAGCCACTTCAATTTTTTTAAGAGAGGTCTTGTTTTTCTGAATACGATATCTTAAAGTGCCTGGCTGGCTATTGTTCAAAAGCAATGAGAGAAAAACTAAAGGTTGTGGCAAAAAAATCAATACTCTAGACGTACAAAAAGTTTTGAAAAGTGATTGAAGTGAAAGTTGTAGGAAACACATTCAATGAAATTTTAACTCTAATGGTAACTACATTGAAAAATAAATATATATGATTTTGAACCTTTTTTCCTGTCTTCCTCTCTGTTTTTGTTTGTGTTCAAGCATGTGTACATTACATTTCAGGCTACCCTTTTACATACAGAGTGATTCAGGACGAAGTGACGATAGGAAATGGTAGTATTCGCAATTCTGAACAAAAAAAATTGGTATCGACTTATACCCTAAAGCGCTCCATTTCAAAGATACAACCCTTAGAAGTTGTAATTAAACAACCACTTTTTCTGAAATATCTAAGTGATCTAGAAATATTCAAATTTGAAAGTCCGGAAATCATCTTAGCTATAGAAGGGCCTGATTACAGACACATTTTCATTATCTTACATTCAGTGAAGGGTAGAAAGCTTAAGGGTAGTTACCCTTTTCATGTCAATAACTTTCATCCCTTAGTGGTTTCACTATCATTCTTCTTGCACAAATAGTTACTCTTTTTGTATGTCGATAAGATTTACCATTTTCGGGATAAACAACATTTTATTCTAACATGCTTAAGCAGAAATGGGATATTCGAATCACATCAGCAAGGCTATGACAAATGAAACAAACGATATTACTGTCACAATTAAGTAAAATTTATTCAGATTCCGGTTTACAGTCAATCATGCTTAGTGTACAGTGTACAGCCTCTAATATATAAATACTGGGCGTTTTCAACCACTTCAGTTCATTAATTTTAGCGGAAACTTGGTCAAACTTTCTCAAGCGCAACACAAATCGACAACAAGTATTTTGCACTAATTCGATGTGATTTTGCATTCTTAAGAATGAGTACCTACCCATTATTTTAATTAGTAGACCTATGAACAATATTTTATACATGAATTTTTGCTCTAACTTCAATAATAAAACTGGCTATCACACTCTGTATACTGGAAACAAAAGACTAGTAATACAAAGCTGTAAAGAATATGCAAACGCTTCACAGAATATAGACAAATCACCTAGAATAAATCGATTTAGTAGTTCTGAAGATACAGCACTGATAGGCTTTTCAACCACAATATACGTATATTTTGCAAATCTACCTGATTTATAAATGAGGAGCCTAAAGCCTAAGCCTGTAAGGACGAAATTCATATCTTGGTTGTATGTACATTTTCCTTTTTTTACTGGATCATCATGAATAAATTTTAGAACCTTTCCGAGTGGTGGCCAAAATTATAATTTCTATTGTATCTATTGTATCCGATTTCTTTTTTCTTTTTTTTATAGTTTTGTTTTTGTAACTCTTTAGCTGTAAGTTAATATAAATTAGTTTAGTTATTTAATCTTCATCCTGCTAAATTCATTTACATAGGTTAGGTTGAAATGTGACTGAAGACAGCAACGAATTCAGAAACGAAAAACGAAATATTACAGTRGACCAGACAAATATTGCATTTAAGGGACTAGCAGTAGGGTTACGCGACAGGTACAGCTATTTTTGATTAGGTACTGCGTATAAGCATGTTATGGTCACATTTCTATGCCTCGTATAAAAAACAACCAGGAAAAAAACACCCCACCCCAAAACAATCAAACAAATGACTACCCTGTCTTTGCCGATATCAAGAGCCGTTACAACGTTTATATTATGTAGCTACATTTACAACAATTAAAATTGTATAATTTATAAAATATTGGCATTCGGCGATGAAGAACGGCCGTTTAAAATTTAAAGCAATATCTACGTAAGTTTAAGATCAAGCTGTTACACCTCCAGATTTAGTACGTAATAACGAAAAACATCTTGGCAACCGTACCAACCCTTGTTACACATTCATTCTTAGTAGGTTATTAGATAGTCACGAGAAAAGCAATATTTCAAAATATAAACAAATTTAGGGGAGACCAGGTCGTTTCCACCCCCTGAAGAATTTAAAAATTCGTAGCTCCCGTACCAAGCTTTGTTACACTTTCATACTCAGTAGGTTATTAGGTAGTCATGAGAAAAGCAATATTTCAAAATATAAACAAATTCGTTAGGGGAGACCAGGTCGTTTCCACCCCCTGAAGAATTTAAAAATTCGTAGCTCCCGTCCCAAGCTTTGTTACACTTTCATACTCAGTAGGTTATTAGGTAGTCATGAGAAAAGCAATATTTCAAAATATAAACAAATTCGTTAGGGGAGACCAGGTCATTTCCACCCCCTGAAGAATTCAAAAATTCGTAGCTTCCGTCCCAAGCTTTGTTACACTTTCATACTCAGTAGGTTATTAGGTAGTCACGAGAAAAGCAATATTTCAAAATATAAACAAATTCGTTAGGGGAGACCAGGTCGTTTCCACCCCCTGAAGAATTTAAAAATTCGTAGCTCCCGTCCCAAGCTTTGTTACACTTTCATACTCAGTAGGTTATTAGGTAGCCATGAGAAAAGCAATATTTCAAAATATAAACAAATTCGTTAGGGGAGACCAGGTCGTTTCCACCCCCTGAAGAATTTAAAAATTCGTAGCTCCCGTCCCAAGCTTTGTTACACTTTCATACTCAGTWGKTTATTAGGTAGTAATGAGAAAAGCAATATTTCAAAATATAAACAAATTCGTTAGGGGAGACCAGGTCGTTTCCACCCCCTGAAGAATTTAAAAATTCGTAGCTCCCGTMCCAAGCTTTGTTACACTTTCATACTCAGTAGGTTACTAGGTAGTCATGAAAAAAGCAATATTTTAAAATATAAACAAATTCGTTAGGGGAGACAAGGTCGTTTCCACCCCCTAAAGAATTTAAAAATTCGTAGCTCCCGTCCCAAGCTTTGTTACACTTTCATACTCAGTAGGTTATTAGGTAGCCATGAGAAAAGCAATATTTCAAAATATAAACAAATTCGTTAGGGGAGACCAGGTCGTTTCCACCCCCTGAAGAATTTAAAAATTCGTAGCTCCCGTACCAAGCTTTGTTACACTTTCATACTCAGTAGGTTATTAGGTAGTCATGAGAAAAGCAATATTTCAAAATATAAACAAATTCGTTAGGGGAAGACCAGGTCGTTTCCACCCCCTAAAGAATTTAAAAATTCGTAGCTCCCGTCCCAAGCTTTGTTACACTTTCATACTCAGTAGGTTATTAGGTAGCCATGAGAAAAGCAATATTTCAAAATATAAACAAATTCGTTAGGGGAGACCAGGTCGTTTCCACCCCCTGAAGAATTTAAAATTCGTAGCTCCCGTCCCAAGCTTTGTTACACTTTCATACTCAGTAGGTTATTAGGTAGTAATGAGAAAAGCAATATTTCAAAATATAAACAAATTCGTTAGGGGAGACCAGGTCGTTTCCACCCCCTGAAGAATTTAAAAATTCGTAGCTCCCGTACCAAGCTTTGTTACACTTTCATACTCAGTAGGTTATTAGGTAGTCATAAAAAAGCAATATTTTAAAATATAAACAAATTCGTTAGGGGAGACCAGGTCGTTTCCACCCCCTAAAGAATTTAAAAATTCGTAGCTCCCGTCCCAAGCTTTGTTACACTTTCATACTCAGTAGGTTATTAGGTAGCCATGAGAAAAGCAATATTTCAAAATATAAACAAATTCGTTAGGGGAGACCAGGTCGTTTCCACCCCCTGAAGAATTTAAAAATTCGTAGCTCCCGTACCAAGCTTTGTTACACTTTCATACTCAGTAGGTTATTAGGTAGTCATGAGAAAAGCAATATTTCAAAATATAAACAAATTCGTTAGGGGAGACCAGGTCGTTTCCACCCCCTAAAGAATTTAAAAATTCGTAGCTCCCGTCCCAAGCTTTGTTACACTTTCATACTCAGTAGGTTATTAGGTAGCCATGAGAAAAGCAATATTTCAAAATATAAACAAATTCGTTAGGGGAGACCAGGTCGTTTCCACCCCTGAAGAATTTAAAAATTCGTAGCTCCCGTCCCAAGCTTTGTTACACTTTCATACTCAGTAGGTTATTAGGTAGTCATGAGAAAAGCAATATTTCAAAATATAAACAAATTCGTTAGGGGAGACCAGGTCGTTTCCACCCCCTAAAGAATTTAAAAATTCGTAGCTCCCGTCCCAAGCTTTGTTACACTTTCATACTCAGTAGGTTATTAGGTAGTCATGAGAAAAGCAATATTTCAAAATATAAACAAATTCGTTAGGGGAGACCAGGTCGTTTCCACCCCCTAAAGAATTTAAAAATTCGTAGCTCCCGTACCAAGCTTTGTTACACTTTCATACTCAGTAGGTTATTAGGTAGTCATGAGAAAAGCAATATTTCAAAATATAAACAAATTCGTTAGGGGAGACCAGGTCGTTTCCACCCCCTGAAGAATTTAAAAATTCGTAGCTCCCGTCCCAAGCTTTGTTACACTTTCATACTCAGTAGGTTATTAGGTAGTCATGAGAAAAGCAATATTTCAAAATATAAACAAATTCGTTAGGGGAGACCAGGTCGTTTCCACCCCCTAAAGAATTTAAAAATTCGTAGCTCCCGTCCCAAGCTTTGTTACACTTTCATACTCAGTAGGTTATTAGGTAGTCATGAGAAAAGCAATATTTCAAAATATAAACAAATTCGTTAGGGGAGACCAGGTCGTTTCCACCCCCTAAAGAATTTAAAAATTCGTAGCTCCCGTACCAAGCTTTGTTACACTTTCATACTCAGTAGGTTATTAGGTAGTCATGAGAAAAGCAATATTTCAAAATATAAACAAATTCGTTAGGGGAGACCAGGTCGTTTCCACCCCCTAAGGTATTTAAAAATTCGTAGCTCCCGTACTAAGCTTTGTTACACTTTCATACTTAGTAGGTTATTAGGTAGTCATGAGAAAAGCAATATTTCAAAATATAAACAAATTCGTTAGGGGAGACCAGGTCGTTTCCACCCCCTGAAGAATTTAAAAATTCGTAGCTCCCCGTCCCAAGCTTTGTTACACTTTCATACTCAGTAGGTTATTAGGTAGTAATGAGAAAAGCAATATTTCAAAATATAAACAAATTCGTTAGGGGAGACCAGGTCGTTTCCACCCCCTGAAGAATTTAAAAATTCGTAGCTCCCGTACCAAGCTTTGTTAAACTTTCATACTCAGTAGGTTATTAGGTAGTCATAAAAAAGCAATATTTAAAATATAAACAAATTCGTTAGGGGAGACCAGGTCGTTTCCACCCCCTAAAGAATTTAAAAATTCGTAGCTCCCGTCCCAAGCTTTGTTACACTTTCATACTCAGTAGGTTATTAGGTAGCCATGAGAAAAGCAATATTTCAAAATATAAACAAATTCGTTAGGGGAGACCAGGTCGTTTCCACCCCCTGAAGAATTTAAAAATTCGTAGCTCCCGTACCAAGCTTTGTTACACTTTCATACTCAGTAGGTTATTAGGTAGTCATGAGAAAAGCAATATTTCAAAATATAAACAAATTCGTTAGGGGAGACCAGGTCGTTTCCACCCCCTAAAGAATTTAAAAATTCGTAGCTCCCGTCCCAAGCTTTGTTACACTTTCATACTCAGTAGGTTATTAGGTAGCCATGAGAAAAGCAATATTTCAAAATATAAACAAATTCGTTAGGGGAGACCAGGTCGTTTCCACCCCCTGAAGAATTTAAAAATTCGTAGCTCCCGTCCCAAGCTTTGTTACACTTTCATACTCAGTAGGTTATTAGGTAGTCATGAGAAAAGCAATATTTCAAAATATAAACAAATTCGTTAGGGGAGACCAGGTCGTTTCCACCCCCTAAAGAATTTAAAAATTCGTAGCTCCCGTACCAAGCTTTGTTACACTTTCATACTCAGTAGGTTATTAGGTAGTCATGAGAAAAGCAATATTTCAAAATATAAACAAATTCGTTAGGGGAGACCAGGTCGTTTCCACCCCCTAAAGAATTTAAAAATTCGTAGCTCCCGTACCAAGCTTTGTTACACTTTCATACTCAGTAGGTTATTAGGTAGTCATGAGAAAAGCAATATTTCAAAATATAAACAAATTCGTTAGGGGAGACCAGGTCGTTTCCACCCCCTGAAGAAATTAAAAATTCGTAGCTCCCGTCCCAAGCTTTGTTTACACTTTCATACTCAGTAGGTTATTAGGTAGTCATGAGAAAAGCAATATTTCAAATATAAACAAATTCGTTAGGGGAGACCAGGTCGTTTCCACCCCCTAAAGAATTTAAAAATTCGTAGCTCCCGTCCCAAGCTTTGTTACACTTTCATACTCAGTAGGTTATTAGGTAGTCATGAGAAAAGCAATATTTCAAAATATAAACAAATTCGTTAGGGGAGACCAGGTCGTTTCCACCCCCTAAAGAATTTAAAAATTCGTAGCTCCCGTACCAAGCTTTGTTACACTTTCATACTCAGTAGGTTATTAGGTAGTCATGAGAAAAGCAATATTTCAAAATATAAACAAATTCGTTAGGGGAGACCAGGTCGTTKCCACCCCCTAAGGTATTTAAAAATTCGTAGCTCCCGTACTAAGCTTTGTTACACTTTCATACTTAGTAGGTTATTAGGTAGYCATGAGAAAAGCAATATTTCAAAATATAAACAAATTCGTTAGGGGAGACCAGGTCGTTTCCACCCCCTGAGGAATTTAAAAATTCGTAGCTSCCGTCCCAAGCTTTGTTACACTTTCATACTCAGTAGGTTATKAGGTAGTCATGAGAAAAGCAATATTTCAAAATATAAACAAATTCGTTCGGGAGACCAGGTCGTTTCCACCCCCTAAAGAATTTAAAAATTTCGTAGCTCCCGTCCCAAGCTTTGTTACACTTTCATACTCAGTAGGTTATTAGGTAGTCATGAGAAAAGCAATATTTCAAAATATAAACAAATTCGTTAGGGGAGACCAGGTCGTTTCCACCCCCTAAAGTATTTAAAAATTCGTAGCTCCCGTACCAAGCTTTGTTACACTTTCATACTCAGTAGGTTATTAGGTAGTCATGAGAAAAGCAATATTTCAAAATATAAACAAATTCGTTAGGGGAGACCAGGGTCGTTTCCACCCCCTAAAGAATTTAAAAATTCGTAGCTCCCGTCCCAAGCTTTGTTACACTTTCATACTCAGTAGGTTATTAGGTAGTCATGAGAAAAGCAATATTTCAAAATATAAACAAATTCGTTAGGGGAGACCAGGTCGTTTCCACCACCTAAAGAATTTAAAAAATTCGTAGCTCCCGTCCCAAGCTTTTGTTACACTTTCATACTCAGTAGGTTATTAGGTAGTCATGAGAAAAGCAATATTTCAAAATATAACAAATCGTTAGGGAGACCAGGTCGTTTCCACCCCCTAAAGTATTTAAAATTCGTAGCTCCCGTACCAAGCTTTGTTACACTTTCATCTCAGTAGGTTATTAGGTAGTCATGAGAAAAGCAATATTTCAAAATTATAAACAAATTCGTTTAGGGGAGACCAGGTCGTTTCCACCCCCTAAAGTATTTAAAAATTCGTAGCTCCGTACCAAGCTTTGTTACACTTTCATACTTAGTAGCTTTTCTTGATGACTACCTAATAACCTACTGAGTATGAAAGTTGTAACAAAAGCTTGGTACGGGAGCTACGATTTATTTAAATACTTTAGGGGGTGGAAACGACCTGTCTCCCCTAACGAATTGTTTTATATTTTGAAATATTGCTTTTCTCATGACTACCTAATAACCTACTGAGTATGAAAGTGTAACAAAGCTTGGGAACGGGAGCTACGAATTTTTAAATTCTTCAGGGGGTGGAAACGGACCTGGTCTCCCCTAACAATTTGTTTATATTTTGAAATATGCTTTTTTCATGGCTACCTAATAACCTACTGAGTATGAAAGTGTAACAAAGCTTGGGACGGGAGCTACGAATTTTTAAATTTCTTTAGGGGTAAACGACCTGGTCTCCCCTAACGAATTGTTTATATTTTGAAATATTGCTTTTCTCATGACTACCTAATAACCTACTGAGTATGAAAGTGTAACAAAGCTTGGACGGGAGCTACTAATTTTTAAATTCTTCAGGGGTGGAAACGACCTGGTCTCCCCTAACGAATTTGTTTATATTTTGAAATATTGCTTTTCTCATGGCTACCTAATAACCTACTGAGTATGAAAGTGTAACAAAGCTTGGTACGGAGCTACGAATGTTTAAATTCTTTAGGGGGTGGAAACGACCTGGTCTCCCCTAACGAAATTTGTTTACATTTTGAAATATTGCTTTTCTCATGACTACCTAATAACCTACTGAGTATGAAAGTGTAACAAAGCTTGGTACGGGAGCTACGAATTTTTTTAAATTCTTCAGGGGTGGAAACGACCTGGTCTCCCCTAACGAATTTGTTTATATTTTTGAAATATTGCTTTTCTCATGACTACCTAATAACCTACTAGTATGAAAGTGTAACAAAGCTTGGTACGGGAGCTACGAATTTTTAAATTCTTCAGGGGTGGAAACGACCTGGTCTCCCCTAACGAATTTGTTTATATTTGAAATATTGCTTTTCTCATGACTACCTAATAACCTACTGAGTATGAAAGTGTAACAAAGCTTGGTACGGGAGCTACGAATTTTTAAATTCTTTAGGGGGTGGAAACGACCTGGTCTCCCTAACGAATTTGTTTATATTTTGAAATATTGCTTTTCTCATGGTACCTAATAACCTACTGAGTATGAAAGTGTAACAAAGCTTGGGGACGGGAGCTAACGAATTTTTTAAATTCTTTAGGGGGTGGAAACGACCTGGTCTCCCTAACGAATTTGTTTATATTTGAAATATTGCTTTTCTCATGGCTTACCTAATAACCTACTGAGTATGAAAGTGTAACAAAGCTTGGGACGGGAGCTACGAATTTTTAAATTCTTCAGGGGGTGGAAACGACCTGGTCTCCCCTAACGAATTTGTTTATATTTTGAAATATTGCTTTCTCATGACTACCTAATAACCTACTGAGTATGAAAGTGTAACAAAGCTTGGACGGGAGCTACGAATTTTTAAATTCTTCAGGGGTGGAAACGACCTGGTCTCCCCTAACGAATTTGTTTATATTTTGAAATATTGCTTTTCTCATGACTACCTAATAACCTACTGAGTATGAAAGTGTAACAAAGCTTGGGACGGGAGCTACGAATTTTAAATTCTTTAGGGGTGGAAACGACCTGGTCTCCCCTAACGAATTTGTTTATATTTTGAAATATTGCTTTTCTCATGACTACCTAATAACCTACTGAGTATGAAAGTGTAACAAAGCTTGGTACGGGAGCTACGAATTTT